>JASVEL010005473.1:0-137651 GCA_032618575.1 Nicotiana noctiflora | reverse complement strand
GAGAAAAATCTTATTAATTAGTTAATTGAGAATGCTAAAATGAGCCTTATATATACAATACATGTCATACTCCTAATACATATGGAATTAGAGTTATTTACGACTATTTATTTAATGAAACTAACAAAGATCTAAATAATCATGATTACAACTGACAAAAATAATAACTTATCTAATATGATCCCGTACGTGAGGTCTGAAAAGAGTATTGTGTACACAAATTTTAATATCTTATAGAGGTAGAAAAACTATTTTTGATGAATTTCTTGAAGTTATTCTTCTCTGAACCCATAAAACTAAAATATTACTCCACCTCTGATTGTGATTATATCTCCACTTAGCCGAATATTTTTATTCCGATTCCACTCTAGATATAGAAAAGACAAATTTGAAACTTGACACATTTGTAGAAGAAAATCCAAAAGTCGAATTCGTCTCAGTTTGTGTGAAGTTCTAAAATTCCCCTCTGAAAAGACGCGAAGTCATGTGTTCTTGGACCGCGAACCATATATAATAAGGATAAATTAGGGATGAAAAGTTGACAATTTACTGAATATAATTATATTCAAAAACACTACTCGAACCAGTACACTTGAACGAAAGTTAAGTCCTCATTCATATCCCAAATAGTACTTGGCATTCAACTCCTCATAAAACTCTGTAAGTAGAAGTTGAAAATAAAGAAAATTATTTCAAAAAAACTAAAATTAAATAAAAAAGATGAAATAGCCCTGCCAACTTTTTACCTGAAAGGCAATATGGAAACGAAGTGCATGAAATTCTGTACTACGGTTTGGTTCTGCAACTTGTATTACGCTATTTTTTACCAAACAAAAGTAACCAAATTTCCACCCGACTCGGTTTCCCCATTTTGATTCCCGGTTAACGCAACCTGAATCAGCCGGTCAATTCACCCTAACGTGAACCCCCTTACGTGTCGCTAACTGATTCGAATATCCATCGGTAATCATTCCTCACACGAAACGGCCAGATCTTCTTAACGGCATTGCCATGTGCTTGCTGTCACCGTTAACGGAGCTAGGACCACATGTTTCTCTTCCCGTAACCGTCTCGTTTAATCTCCACCCTCTGATCAAATCTATAGTCTCTTAAAATTCCCATTTTGCCCCTCCTCTGGTCTCTAACTAATTTCAGCTGTCACTGCGATGAGAGGGACAGAAAGAGAAAGCTCTTTCGAGTCACTTTTCATTCCTAGCTCAAAGTAAATGCATATTTATATACTCCACATATTCGTAATCATATTCATGTAAAAATACTTGAAGAAATGGGTGATTTTCTAAGGAAATGCGAGAAAATCAGAGAGATGATTGGACATGGAGGTTCGAGAACAAGAGAAGACGTGGAGGATATTTCCAGTTCTTTGAGCTCAAGTAAGAGAAGAAAATTTGATGCTGCTTCTAACGTTGATTTTAGTGAGAATTCAACTTCGCCGGCTACATCTGTAACGTCTGTTCATATTCCGACAAACTCGCAGTGCTCGAGTACTTGTTATGAGTCTGGTGAAGTTGTGAAGAGTAATTTGAAATCGTTAGATCTGAAGGCGAGTTAAATGCTAAAACGCATTTACTTCCAATTTATTGTTTATTTAAACCGTCGTTTCTCATATGCCATAACTGCTTGAGTAAATTCAAAAATTTTGGTTTTAAATTTTGAATTGTTGCAGGCCGAAGGATTCGAAACTGACAATTCAGCTTCTTTTAACGGCGGCTACAGGTAACATTACGTTCCAGTACTTGTTTTTCTCCTTCCATAATTTTAGTTGGAAAATTCTCTTCTCTTTGGCTGTGAGTACTGTCTCTTCATTTTCCAACTGGAAACCGTAAAAAAAAATTTCTCCATTACTACCTGCTTGTTTTACGTGTATTTAGCTGTACATAAAAGCGTCTCTATTTTATCTTACTTTATTTACGTTGGTTCGTCAATTTTTTCTTTTGAAGCAGTGAAAATTTCAAGCCAATTGATCAGCCGAATCCACCAACTGAGCATTGCGGAGACTCGGAAGAAATGGAGTCATCATCCACCACAACGAAGAAATCATCCTCGTCATCCGTCAGTGCTCACCGGAAACCGCCGTCTGCGGCGAAGGTTCCATCAGAAGTGGAGATCGAAGAGTTCTTTTCAGTAGCGGAAAAGCGCGAGCAAAAAAGATTCGCAGAAAAGTAAGTGTGTGCTAAAAGCTGTGGGGTGTGAATGATAAGAAACGTACACCCCACCAGGTCACTTTAGAAAAGAAAGGAAATAATATGTTAGTAATGATTTCCTGGTAATGGTGGTTTTGCAGGTACAATTACGATATCGCGAAGGACGTGCCACTAAAGGGACGTTACCAGTGGGTTAGTTTGAAGCCTTGAAGAATGAATTAATGAATGAAGAAAAGGAGATGACAATTGTTCATGAAAGTTACACGGCGAGTTTCAAGAAATTAGGAATCCAATACTTTGGACCTTTAAATTTCTTTCCATTTCTAGTTCTAGATCAGCATTTACTATTTTCTGTTTCAGCTTAGTTTAACTTTATCGGTGTACAGCCAATTGCCTTTCCATATCTGTGTAAAGAAGCTATTTATGTGAAGCTCCCTTGATTTTAGTAGTGCCATAACTGAACCTTCTTTCTGCAATCTGCAACCTTCCCCATGAATAGGAACTATCTGCATTAAAATTGCGTATGCTGTTTCATTCTGTTTTTGGATGGTAAAAGTACACTGTAACAGACTGGGCAAACCAGTGATTATCTGTCTTGGGCAAGGGAAATTGAATTTTTATTTGAAATACAAACGAATTAGCATAAATTTGTCTTCTTCATATTCTTTGTTGAAATTGTTCTATAGGTTATATCCACTTTGTTTTTGTAAATTAAATAACGCTCGTTTTGTTTTGGGCGTATTTTGGCTTTAGTTATGGGAGAGGGTAACAAAGTGAGTAAATATTGAAAGCTGTTTTTTCTTCTTGGAATATCACAAGATGATTCTATAATTCTATTTGAAAGGTGCCCATTCAACTATTCTTTTTTCCTTTTCGTCTGGCATGTGAAAGGACTTGAGATCGAGAGGATTAATTAAAGATTTTGTCATTTAGCTTTTAGGAAGATGATGGCCATGCTATTTGATGGAAAAAATTAAATGTGATTTCCCAACCGGCCAGAAGGAATATGTATATATCTGGTTTGCTTAATTTGCTAGTCTTGGTAAATTGCACCGGCCTGGTTTGTGGGGATAATATTAATTTTCTGTTTCTTTTCTTCTTTTTGAGTTCAATAATGGACCCTATTGATTTGCTTTGTTTTTGCAAGAATAGTACTCCTAGATGGATAAGACAGTTAAAATGACATAGTCAACTGTTGTAGAGGGAAGATAAAATGATAAGTAGTAAACTGTTGGTAGTACAAACAAATGAGAGAAAGATAGTCAAATTTGCCAAGAATGGAGAAAGGTGTAAGCCAGTTGCAAATAAGGTGCATAGAACTTGGGCGCCGTTTCGCTTGCTGATCTGTATGATTCTTGGCATAAAGTTTTCTTTTGATACTTTATTCTTTTTCTTTTTTTAAAAAACAAAAAATAAGAAACCCAAAAAGGAAAAGGAAGAAAAATGTGAGAAGAAGTACAAAGCAAATGTATGTTCCTTTTTCATGGGACCCTTGTGTCAAGCTAGAGAAGTCCACCAATCACATGCGAGTATAAAAAAAGAGTGCATTTTTATATGAATTTGTACCTTTTAAAATATGCAAGTCAAATACACTAGAAGAGAGCGACGAAAAAAGAAAAAGTACATTAGAAAAGACTCGTTCTTGGACTATTTAGAGTAGTTGCCAGCAAAGATTTCACAATTTGAATAGTAATATCAAAAAATTTGTATTCCCCTGATCTGATGAATTATCAATTTTCCTGTTAGTTATGTAAAAAAAAAAAATAAGAAAAAAGGAATTGGGCGTAAATGAAAAACTTGCTCTAAACATATGTAAAATATATTTTTACTTTAGTCATGTAATGCATCATTATTTATGCTATATCGATGTATAGAAGTGTAAGCACGTGCCGTGGAGGAGTGGGGGTCAGCTGACTTCCATGTGCTTTGGATCTGATGCATATGCATTTTTAAAATAGAGATTAATTAATAAAGAAGGAATGTTGTAAATATTTAATCCACATTGGATCAAAGAAGAGGAAGGAAGGTTGGTCCTTGTTTTTAACAGTTAGTTTTCCCATTTTTAACTGATCACGAAACTGATTACATCACTACAAACGCACTTTTTATCTCTAATGGATTTCAGTGCTTCTATTATCTTTTTCTTCCATAGAAATTAGTAGTAGCAGACAAAAGTATAGGGGGTTGGGACCATATTTCCTTTTTTTTTTTCTTTTCGGCTGAAGCTACTGCCAGTTACACTGTCACAAATGCCCAGATTCAACCCTACAATCCAGTACAAAGTCGTCAATTATATAGTGGAATGATCTTCTGCTGTTTGATGATCAATATAAGAATAATGTGTCACTCTCCCGATCCCAGAAAAATGTCCACTTCAAGATATTTTCTTTTTTACAAATTCAAACAAAAATTAAAGAAAATCGTGTAACCGCTCAAGTAAAGTATTACTGTCTAATAAGATAAAGAAAAAAGAGTACATATAGACTATATTTTTTAGTCAGTCAAGGTTTTCAATATTCTAACTTGAGATATTATGTTTAAGCATGTAAAATGCGTGTTGATGCATCAACACCCTGGGAAACCTTCCTTTCCAAGAAACAATCAATAAAGGTAAAATAAAATAAATTAAACTAAATTAAGGGACCTAGAAATAATATCTTACTCGTGTGCCAAACTTATGAATGCAAACATATATATTTTATGTAAGGTTGCATCACTTAACTATGATTAATTACTCCCTTCGGTCCACAATAAGTGGCTAATGACACGCTTATTAAGAAAATACTAAATTCTATACAAAAATACGTTGTACGACTAAATTATCCTTAATTAAATATTTAATGTGATGAGTAAGAAAACTTTTAGGGATGTACAAAAGGGTAATTTTAAAAAATAAATTAAATTCTTTCTTGATTATATAAATGGACACTTATTTATGACCAAAACAAAAAAGAAAATGAGTCACTTATGTCACTACCCAGAACCGATCTGGTCGTGATGACGCCTATCGTGAAACTTGGCCAGCCGACATAATCCCAACTCAAACCAATATTTAATAAAAGGAACGTTTTAGGCTATTAATCAAACAAAATCCCATAACACGAGTCTAAATAACAAGTGCCAAAACAAAACACAACCTTGAAATTCGGGTGTCACAAGTCACGAGCATCTACTAAGGTCTAAATACAAAGAAGAGTCTGATAATAAACGATAACAGGCTAAGGAAAATGAGAGGGAGAGAGTAGGGCTGCGAATGCCGGGCACCGAGCAATCAACACCCACTACCGTGTTCAGAAATATCTGAATATGCACACAAAGTGCAGAGATGCAAGGAGTATTGTGAGTACTCCAACTCAATAAGTAATAAAAATAAAGGCAGCTGAGCAGTAAGAAAACACGTAAACAACAGCATAACGCTACAACATAGTAGTATAAGTCCAAAACAATGTAGTAAAGCAGAAAACTCGTAAAAAAATCTCATTTCCATAAAAACCTTTTCAAAGCATCTTTCAATAGTTTCATGTGAATGATGAAAACAGTGAGAAAAGAATATAAATGTATACATCCCTTCGGGCAAAATATGTACTAAAAACCACCCATCGGGCACAATATCAACAGAACCAGCCCCTCGGACTACCTTACAATCACTCGTAATCAGCCCCTCGTGCATAACATAAATCAAGAATAGCCCCTCGGGTAAAAACATGGATAAATAATAGCCCCTTGAGCAATATCACATCTTATGCTCGGTATTCGCGCTCACTCGGGGTGTACAGACTTCTGGAGGGGCTCCTTACAGCCTAAGCGCAATATCAAGCCATCTCATGGCATAATCAAACAGGCACCCGACCTCATAACAAGCCACCTCGTGGCGTAACAAATTAGGCTCTCGGCCTCATAATCATGAATCAGTACAACACTATTGTGGCGCCCAGTCCGATCTCGTAATATCCTCACAACACTGGCCCTCGACCTCACTTAGTCAGAAATCTCTCAAGCCACTCGGGCAACAGTAAAATATGATGCTCAACCCAAAAATATCATTTCAAATATCAAAATAGAGTAAATATGGATGAGTTATAAAAACAGTAGAAGACAACATGACTAAGTATAAATATGAAATCAAAATAGTGAGGAATAGTAGCGAAAATCCCCTAAGGATCCAAAACAGTTGGCACGAGGCCCAAGTATGGCATTCATCCCAAAACATGATAATACTTTCCAAAACATAATGATAATAAATAGTTTTCAATCAATTACGTGGTTTAACAGACATACGTGATGGACTAAGTCACAATCCCCAAACAAGCACGATCACGCTTGTCATCTAGCGTGTGCATCACCTCGAAATAGCACAACGATATAAAATCCGGGGTTTCATACCCTCAAGACAGCATTTACAATCATTGCCTACCTCGATCAGGTCCAAATTCTAGCCCGCAATGCCCTTGACTCTCGAATCGGCCTCTGAATGCTCCAAATCTAACCAAAAAGGATTTAGACAATCAAAAATGTGCTAAAGGAACAAAGCCCACTCGAAAATAACCAATTTACACCAAAAATCTCGAAATTGGCCAAACCTGACCCCCAGGCCCATGTCTCGTAATCCGACAAAATTAACATCAATGGAATCCTTATCCTCTCACGAGATCATGCATACCAAATTTATCAAAATATAACCACAAGTGACCCCTCAAATCCTTAATTTTAGGTCTCCAATTTCAAGCCCTAGTTTTCTTCAAATTCAACCGCTAATTTCCATAAATTACAAGCCCAATCCGTAAAATAACACCATAGAAATGAATTTTATGTTCAAAATATTACCTCAACGAAACCTTCTTGAATTCCCTTTTCAAATTAGCTCTCCCAAGCTCTATCTCGTATGAAAAGTGATGAAAATAGCTCAAAATCACAAAGGTCTTAATTTATATGATCCGCCCCAGCAAAACTGCATTTGTGGTCAAACTTCTCGCACATGCGAACCCGCACATGAGGTCCCAGGTACGCATCACCGAAATTCACTTAACCACTCCAGGCCGCACCTATGGTCCCCAAGCCGCAGGTGCAGTTATGACAGGGGTTTTAGCAATTCAGCTGCAAATTCCAACTCTAAACCTCCCGTCAACCATCCAAAATCACCCTCGAGGGCCGCCAGGACCTCAACCAAAAGTACGGAGAAGTCATATACCACTATCCAAACTTATATCTGTCACACCTCCTTTTTTCGCAGACCCTGCGAGGGCGCGAGGAGTTTTTCTAATTAAAGGACAATCGAAACGAGATTTATTTATTTAATTCAGAGTCGCCACTTGGGAGATTTTATGGTGTCCCAAGTCACCGGTTGAATCCCGAATCGAGGAAAAGAATGACTCTGTTTAACAGTCCGCGAACCAGAAATACGGATAAGGAATTCTGTTAACCCGGGAGAAGGTGTTAGGCATTCCCGAATTCCGTGGTTCTAGCACGGTCGCTCAATTGTTATATTCGGCTTATTTATCTGATTCATATCATGCTTTAACTTATGCACAAATTTCAACTTTTAACTGCTTTTAATATTATTATTTAAAGAATCATGACGTCGTGAAAATGCACCTCAAATCACGTTGCAATCAATGCACCCGTAATCGTTAATATATTCTGACTCCGTTAAGATTTAGATTTGAGTGACATAAATGCGCACCCGATTTTATGAAGGTATTGTTGATTGATGGTCCTAAAGCAACTAGCGTATTGTTAACTTTGCGGGAGGCCATGAAATTACTAAATGGAATATACCAAATTCAAAGGATTTAAAAGAAAATTAATTAAAAAAAAAAAGGTCATGCAATTATCAAATTTTGTTTGGTACGGTGCACCTCAAATTATTCTCGTAGACTTTACTCAACTAAAACAAAGCTACAGATATTCATATTCATAAGCCAAATTATTGAATTCTTTCGCTAGTAAGCTAATATATCAATTAAATAAAAAATTCCTTGTTTATTAAGCATGTGACGGTTCATATCACTTACACAGTACACCTGCTAACAAATGGCTTATACTTCTGAGGCTAATCAAATCTCCTCACTAGAGAACAAACAATATCAACTGGTGCTTTGATGTGCTTAACAAAATAGAAGAAGAATATTGATGGCCACTAGGCTGATGACTATGGTATCTTGCTACAAACTGTGCCTCCATTTTCCTTCAGAATTCATTTTCAAAATTCTAGCTTTTTAACACAACTTGAACTTCTACAAAAATCTTACTGAGTCAAAGATAAATAAAGATTGAGAAATTGGTAGCGATTGGTTGAACAAAGGGATTATATTGACAGAAAGGAACCAAAAAACTAGATATCATGGTTTTTAACTCAACATGAAACAAGCCAAATTACACACGGGCACGTCTCATATCTGAGATGAACACTTTGTAACTGACAGAGCGAAGAATTCTGCAAATGATTATAAGAGATTATGCTTTCGAAGCTTGCTAACTATACTAATATTAACAAAATTTTGCAACTAAGAATAGAAAATAAACCATTAATGAATTAACAACCCATTCATATAGATTTCACAAAAAAAAAACAGAACATTTATTTTTGTAGTAAAGCACCAGAACAAAAAAAAAAAACAACGAAAGGAACAAATCTAAAACTAAAATTTCATAGACAACACCATTGCCTTCATTTCATCCTCAAATTGAGATCTACTTCATAATAAGGTTGGAATTGGTACCTGAAATTGGCAAAGAATTACAACAAAGCGGATGGAGATCAATAGTCGACCAGCAGCAGAAATGAAGTAGAAACCAGGTTCGAAAACCAGAATAACACTTGATCACAACCCAGAAATGAATGAAGCAAAACCAACAGAACTTGAGACCAAACAAAACCGGGATAAGTCAAAACAAGTCACCACAATTTCCTTCAACTTGAACAACCAAGATTCCAAATAGAAAAACAGAGAACAAGAATCAACTCTTCTGATTTTTAATGTAACAGTAACCTGCACTCCTATCCTGTTTTTCAACTCCCAGAAAAAACCTCTCAAATCTATCTGTATGTCTGTTCTTTAGTGTCTTTCTCTCCTTAATTCAATCCCCTTAAACTCTCTCTGTATCTCTCTTTTTTTTTTAGAATTGTTCCCCCCTCTCTATTCTGTATGCCCCCTGTCTCTGTATATGTCCCTCTTTATAGACAAAACAAGATCTTCTATTCAATTCAACAGCTCACCTTCCAGCCTGTATTCCTCCCTCCATGTGCCATCACTTTTAACCATTTAAACATTCCCCATGTGTGTTCTGATCTTTTACAACTGACAAAGCACTTAACAGACTTAAAACATAATTTTTTTGGCCCTGATATTCTCTGACTTCCCACTCTCAAAACAAACAACAGTGTGCTCCCCCACTTGAATCCACTGACAAGTCCCTTTTCATTATAGAACTATTTTATTAAACTATATCAATGCCATGCTGAATCAGGCATACCTCATTATAACATGGCTTCCATTTGGTTCAAATAGTTTAAATTTAAGTTCAATTATAACTATCAAACCAAGGCAATTTCCAATCAAATTCACATTCAAGTTCACTGCCCCATCGTTCTACCAATCGAACTTATGCGAAACTACATGACGATATTCAATTAGTCGATTACAACACGTATCGATAACAGTCAATCGCAACAATAGTGATTCAAGCAAATCTCGGCCAATGCTAGAAAAATATAAAGCTAACTATTCGACGACGCGAATACGTATTCTACATCATACGTAATCAAATAAACAAAAACAGAAAACAATTGACCAAATAAACGGGTCTTTGAGTTTGGAGAAGAAACAAAAACAGAGAAAACAACAACAAAAAGGAATGAAATCACTAAACAGACTATACTATACCAAAAATAAAAATAGAAAAACAAAAATAGAGAATACCTTAAGAAATCCGAAACTTCAAAGGCTTGGAAACAATTTGGATTTTAAAATTTTGAGGCTAAATGGACTTTAATCGAGTGTTCTCAAGTGAGAACACTTCGACTAAAACCTATTGAACCGCCAAAATTCTTCAAAAACGACTCGAGATTCCTCTAGGGCTCTTGGGGCTTGATTTGGGGTTCGAGTGGTTTGGACTTGATTCGAACCAATTGATTTGTGGATTCGGATAGAGGGGGAGAAGGGGGGGCTTGTGGTGTCGTTTTGGTGGCCGGCGGCGTCGTTGCCGCCGGGTTTACGGCAAAAGGATAGGGTGGCGGCTAGGGTTTCAGGGGAGGGATTTTGGGGGAGATGAGGGTAATCTGAGGGGGTGTTCGGGAGAAATGGAATGGGTTAGGCGGGTTTTAGTTATTAAAATTGAATTAATAATGTGAGCCGTTGGATGATGAAATTCCAACGGCTGTGATCATCTGGGTACCAAACGGCGCCGTTTTGGGATAACAAGGGAATGGACCGGGTAAGGGAGACGGGTTGGGTCGGGTAATGGTTTTGGGCTGACTGTTTCGTTTGGGTTCCGGATTTAGGGGCCCAAATCCCTTTTTTTTCTTTTCCTTCTTTATAATCAAAACAAAATTCTAATTAATTTGTAATCATTAAAATAAAACTATATGGATATTAATACTTAACAAACAATTAACACACAATTAATAAATAAAATAAAATCATATAATGACAACAAAAATAGAATAAAAATACACCTTTATATATAAAATCATATAATGACAACAAAAATAGAATAAAAATATGTATATTATTATATATTTTTGATTTTTCCATTTCGTAAAATAAGTAATTTACCAATTAACTCAAAATTTTATAATTAAGTTTTAAATGCTATTACATATATTTTTTGTATTTTTATTAATTTAATCAAATAAGCATGCACACACAAATACAAATAATAAAAAAAATTAATAAAAAATCCACAAAAATCACACACAACACAGAACTATTTTATTTTGAATTTTTGGGAGTAATTCTCAAGTAGGGCAAAAATCACGTGCTCACAATATCAATCTTCGAAACACCTAGAACAACATCGAAACACCTAATCAACTATGGATTCAAGCCTAAGAACTCCAAAAACTTCCAAATTCCGCTTTTGATCAAAAAGTCTATCAAACCTTATCCGAATAACCTGAAATTTTGCGCACACATCACATATGATACAACAAATCTACTGCAACTTCCAAAATTCTATTCTGACCCCGATATCAAAATCTCCGCTATAACCCAGAAAATGCCAAAAATTCATTTTTGCCAATTCAAAACTAAATATATTTCGGACCTCCATAATATATTCCGATCACACTCCTAGGATTTGCTTTCCCTATTTGAAAAAAGGAGATCTGTGTCCCTCTCACTATGCTTCACACATGAAATTATACATAAAATAATATAAAGAAAGAAGTTGTTTTTTCTGTCCTTTAGCACAAGGGTAAAAGGAAGCCTAGATGCAAGGGTCCAACTCTTCCTGAAATTGTTAGTCTCCCAAACCACCTCCCGAATCTATCAAAATCATAAAAACCAAATTCTGAGACCGAATACTAAAAAGTCAATACTTGGTCAAACCTTTCAAATTTACAGCTTCAAATTGAGAAATGTTCTTCCAAATCCATTCCGATTACCCCAAAAACCACAACCGATGATTTACTTAAGTCATAATACATCACACATGGCTCGTCATGCCCAAAAGTTGGTGAGTAAAATGCAAAAGCTCAAAATGACCGGTTGAGTTGTTACAACTTATTATAGACCAGAGGGAGTATTATATGTTTCTCACTTTAATTGTCATTGCTAAAATGAAATTGCTCGATTTAGTACAAATATCCAATGCGAGTAAATGAATTTTCTTCCACCCCGATCCTTTAAAATCCTTCCCTCATATGTATCGCGATATTTAGAACTCCTTCTAATATATCTAAGCTATTTCTATCTTTTGTTGATCTTACTTTAACTTGACACCAATGCGTAATTTTATAGCTCATACCTACTCGTGGGGGTGTTTAAACTGATCGAAAATCACACCAAATTGGAAAATCACATCAAACCGATTTAAAAAACTCAACGAGGTTTGGTTTGATATTAAGTAAAAAAATCGAACCAAACTGACACACACACACACACACACATACATACATACATACATATACATACATACATACATACACATACATACATACATACATATACATACATACATACATACATACATATATATATATATATATATATATATATATATATATATATATATATATATATATATATATATATATATATATATATATATATATATATATATATAAGACCTTATATTGAATTTTCTTTAGAAAATATTAAAATATTTGAGAGCCTCTCACCTTGAATTGTACATTAACGAAAATTATTTTTAGACCACTAAGAAAAAACTATCATGTGTTACTAAAATGAATTCTCCGATTAGAATATTTTAATAGATCATATGTTTGTCAATTTATTCAAAATTTACTAAACATATATTTAGTTACATATCAAAACTTTATCTATAACTTTAACAAAGTAAGATTGGAACAATATTCATATAACAAGAAAAAACAAAAAAACCCAAAAAATACGACAAAATCAAACCAACACGGTCCATGTATACCCCTGTAATGACCCGATCGGTCATTTTGAGCTCTAATGCGCCGTTCAACAGTTTGAGGCCAAGAGCAGCTATATTTCAGGAATTATGACTTGTGCGCATAGTCGGAATTTCATTTTGGGTAGTTCAGAGTTGATGTTGAAAAAGAATTCCCATTTCGGAAGCTTTAAATTGAAAGAATTAACTACGATTGGATTTTAGAGTAAACAACCTCAAAATCGTGATCTGAAGGTTCCAGTAGGTTCGTATGACGATTTCGAACTTGGGCGTGTGTTCGATTGAGTATTGAGTTGTCCGGGAGCATTTCGACACTTATTATGGAAGGTTGGCATTGTGAAGGTTTAAGAATTTCCTAAGTTTGGTTTGAGATAGTAATTAACTATAACCCTATAAACCCTCTCTAATCTAACCCTATAAACCCCCTCTAATAGCAAATCGCCAATTTACCATTTCTCATTTCCCTTTTCTCAAATCCCCAAACTCTCAAATCCAACAACTCTTTCTCAGGTGAAGCCTACAAGAAGTCTCAAAATTCAACACTTTTCAGTTCCTTCCATCACCTCCACTCCATTCCTGGAAGAATGAAGTGAAGTTTTCGCAATCGCCCCCTCTGCATCCACAATTGATTGCTAGCGATGGAAACCACTCCTGGTGATTTTCTTTAAGGCAATCAATCGAGAGAAATTTGATTTTTTATAGCGACGGGCATCAGTTTGAGGCGTTAGAGAAGCTTTGTAGCTGATTATAGAGCTTCGGAGCAAGGCTCATGCACCTTTGGTAGCCTCGTGGGTATAGTAGCATGGTTGCCACAGAGACTAGGTGAGGTGTATTTTCTCGAGGCAACCCGCAGCTAATATAGCCTCTCTCTCAGGATTCTATTTACTTTCTGTCCAATTTGTATTTCGGACGGCTGTTGTATTATATTGTTTCTTAAAGATAGCTCATGCACTTGTGACACCGGGTTCTGGGATGGTTATAAGATTTTTTTAATATTAAGTTTGTTAACGACATCATGGTAATTTCTGTAAATTTTATTATTTTTTATTTAATGTATAAAGAAAAATGATTTCAACAAATACAAAAATTGGAATTTAAATAAGTATTTCGGTTGGATTTCCTGGCACTGATGTCTGGCGCCATCACGACCCTTAGCGGATTTTGGATCGTGACAACATGGTATCAGAGTGCTAGGTTCCCTCAGGTCTCATGAGTCAAGATCAAGTTTAGTAGAGTCTCGCGCATTGGTTTATATATGTACTTATCTTCGGAGGCTACAGGGCTGTTAGGATTAATTTCTTTCTTGATTCCTGATCGTGCGATTTGATTCCTTTGAGGCTTATTCCCTTATCTTTTTCCCACTCAATATTATGCGACGTGAACCACTGGTTATATATCAATAATTTAAGGATTGTAATGGTACTACAGATGTGGTGAAGGATGTTCTCCCAGTATAGTTGTTTGAACTATTATCGTCACCTTGTGAAAGGATATATTATTTCAGCTCAGTAGCGGTACTTCTAAGAGCTTTAAGGCTAGGCACAAGTTGCCATGATGCTTATGAACGATCGTTCCGCAGTATTGATATGATGGTAGGATGTTTGCCTACGTGTCGGGGTAGTGAATGACTTGAAGGGAGGTTTACTTAGTGCATAATCTAGAGATTTGGTATTTTATTCCCAGTAGAAGGAAGGTAATCTGGCTGAGAGTGTTCATGTTTGGGTTGATAGAGTAACGAGACTTGGTATTTGCAAGCGTGGTGGGGTTTTCTTCTATGATGAGCCGATGAGGTATCATTGTCCCTACTGAATGTATGACGGTCAGAGATCGCGAGATGCGAGGGTTCAGGATTGAATCAGTGTTTCTAATGTTGACGGCTCGAGAAAGATGATCTCGAGAAAGTTTTAAAGTTTGTAGTGAATTGTGGGCTCAAGTTCTACGAAGATGGGTTTTATTTAAGGCAACAACTAAACAACAATTGATGAGGAAGTATATGTGGAAAGTGTCAGGCGGTGGTTAAAATTTCTATAAGGCCAGGCACAGGAAGCAAAGGTCAAGTAGTTGATTGAAGGGGTAAGCTCCGCCAAAGTGTGACAGTGGCGGAGCTGCATATGGGCCTTGTGGTAGAATGGCTACGCACCTTAAGGAGAGTTTGTAATGATTTGGGAATTTTAATGGTCAGTGATTGGGGTCTACAAATTTGACTTGAAGTATGGACTATTATGCGGCAGGAGATTTGATATAACAGAAAGGAGTTGCTTGGAAAGAAGAAGGATGCAACAAAACTTTGAATTGGAAGAACATTGTCGCACATCTTATTGATGTCCAGAGGGGTGAATGGACTTGTGAAGCTAGAGAATGAGCTCAAGCTCAGGATGGGTTATTGATGTCGAAGTGATTGTACCCCCGTGCAACAACGTTAGAAGACGTCGGAGAGTGATTTCTACAGGGAGTTATTCTCTGTGAACAGGTTAGCGGTCGCCTGGTTGGCAAAGCTTTTGCGAAGAATTTTATTGGTTATACGGCAAAGAGATCAGTCATGCGAGTGTGGTTGATGATTCAGAGTATACAAATGGGTTTTACAGAAAGATTCCGAGAATTTTGGTGGTTGATTGTGCAAGGTTATGTCAATAAGAGATAAAGAATCCTGGTGAATTCCAGAGATGTGTAATAGTGGCTTCAAGCTAAGTAGGAGGGTCCCACCGCCTATGATTGGGTTGCATGGTTATCTACTTGCGAGGCTTCTGGTTATTAGCATATTGATGGGCTACTTCAGCTACGAGAAAAAAACATAAGTGGTAATTTGAGCAAAAAAATTGTTAAAGGTGTGCTATGGTTGGCCTTATTGGCCCATGTCTACACTTGGGGAAGGATTCAGGATTTATGCCTTGTATAGATGCGGGTTTCAAGGGAAGTGATTCGGCTGGGTGCTTTGTCGAGAGGGTATTCATGTGCTAGAAAATTCAAGGAGTTAATTATATCCGGGGCTAAGTCAGAGCGGGTGGCTCTCAGCAACAGTCCTAGAGGATACATATGGGCAAGTGTGGTGCCTAATGATTGCAAGCCTATAGGTACTATTTAGAATCAAGCTTTGTAGCAGTTTATGAGAATAGGCACAGAATGTTCTATGATGTTTTGACTTGCAGTGTAACATTTGGGAAATATGAAGTGGTTCGTGGGATTTAAGACAGCACAGTCACGTGATTCAAGGTCACTCGAGGTGAGTGCAGATGGAGTGTGTTATATGTTGAATGGAGTTATCATTATCTCTAAGGCAATCAGGGTAAATCGAAAGAAGATAGATTGGTTAGCCATGGTTGAGTTGCACGTTGGTGGTAGAGATCACTCCCTTCAGCGTGGTCAAGTTATGCGTGTGATTTGTGGAGGTACGTGTGAGGCTTGTCGGCCACCGTAATTGATGTTATTTAGAAGCATTTTACTGTTATGGCATGTTATGTGGAGGCAGATCCCGGATGTCACAACCCAAAATCCACTAAGGGTGTGGCGCCGGACACCACAGTCAAGCAAGCCAAACAAAATACTTAATTAAATTCTCGCTTTTAAAATTTGAAAACTAAGATTTCTCCTTTTTTAATTTTTCATAAATAAAAAGATCAATACTTCAATTCAATTTAAATAATAAGCAATTAGCACAAACCTTTAGAAAACCATCCCGGAACCCGGTGTCACAAGTGCATGAGCATCTACTGATAAAGGAATAAAATACATCACCCGTCTGGAATACAATGGACAGGAAGTAAATACAACATACTGGAACCGACTATACTAGCTGCGGCCACCTCAAATAATGCAACTCGCCTAGTCCCGGATTCGTCTGTGCTGCTATGCCCAGTAGGCCACTAATGTTACATATAATTGTGCAACAAAAATGCACAAAAGTGTAGTATGAATACGAAAACAACGTATACTCATCAAGTATCCCGTCTAATCTCGAAGAAATAGAGACGAGATAGTCCACTTCAACATATACTAGTGGTCCAATAATGAAGTCAGTAATATATTAAATTATGGTTTTCTATAAACATGATTTTTTTGTCCAAATAGAAGGAAAAAAGTAAACCATTAACTCTTTTATAGGAAATATCAAAAATTTCTTTTCGTAACTATCCAATGATTTTCAAGCCATGAAGAGGCAATGATAACTTTAATACGTTCAAGACAACAATACCAGCATGCGCAAATAATCACCGTGGGACTCACCTCGCTCCGAAGATACATGACCGGTATTCCACGCCCTTCTGAAGATTCTACTTGATGCACCACCCTCCAAAACTAGCCAACGGTTACACAAATCCATTAATATATGCTCAATTATTCATTACAATCTAATTTATAGCATTTGCTAACTCCGATAAAAAATTTGACGAAAACATCCACGGGACCAGGTGCCCAGAATCCAAGAGTTTTTGAAGATAAAGATTACCCATGACCTTAGGAACTCAAATATATAGTTTTCTCTAAATTCCATACCCAAAATTGTGGCGAAATTCCAATAATATAATTTCTAGGTCTTTCTACCAAAACCCCAAACTTTTACCCATTTACATACCAAAATCTATACATAATTTATGTATTTAAATCAAAATAGGTGGGGATATCTTACCTTATCACTGATGATGAAAAACCCCCTTTGAAGCTCCCCAAAATCGCCCATGCTAAGAGAAAAATGGGTGAAATGAACTCAAACCCCCATTTTAAAACATCCCTTCTCCCTCCAGCAATTTCTGCACATGTGGTCCCTTGACCTCTTCTGCGGTTTCGTAGGTGCAGATAAAATACCGCTTCTACGGTCCGCCCTAGGCTGCCCTTTCCGCTTCTGTGATACGCCCTCTACAGATGCGGTCCCGCTTCTGTAGAAATCTAACCGCATCTGCGGTCCACTCTGAGCCGACCTCATCCGCTTCTGTGTCCACTTCTCGGCAGATGCAGTCTCTCTTCTGCGGAACCTTGACCGCATCTATGGTCCTCAAGCCTTTGAACAAAATCTTCATATGTGCCTTCATAGCAACTTCTGCAGCGCCGCACCTGTGGCCTCTTTTCCGTAGGTGCGGTTATGTCACCAACTAGCAGTTTAGCCCTCTTCCAAATTCCAAATTTGATCTGTTAACCATCCGAGGCCTCCTGGACCCCCAAAAAATCATATCAACGAGTCCCAAAATGCATTACGGACTTACTCAAGGCCCCAAATCACATCAAACAACGCTTAAACCATGAATCGACCTCCAATCCAAGCTTTATGAACTTTAGAATTTTCAAATTCTATTTTCGGTTCTTAAACCTATCAAATTACGTTCGATTGACCTCAAATTTTGCACACAAGTCATATTCGACATTACGGACCTATTCCAACTTTCGGAATCAGATTCCGACCCCGATATCAAAAAGTCCACCTCTAGTCAAACTTCTCCAAAACCCTTCAAATTTCTATATTTAGCCAAATGGCTCCAAAATAACCTACAGACTCCTGAATTCACTTCTGATCGCGCTCCCGACTCTAGAATCACCATACGGGGCTATTCTCGGACTCGGAATACCAAACGGACATCGATAACACTAAAATGCACTTCAAGCCAAATTTAAGAAATTTTATCCAAAATACAAATTTCCACAATAGGCGCCAAAATGCTCCCAGATTATCCAAATCCTGAACCGACCATACACCCAAGTGCGCACCATATGAACCTACTAAAACCTTCAGATCCCAATTCCGAGGTCGTTTACTCAAAATTCCAATCCTAGTTCATTCTTTCAACTTTAGGCTTCCGAAATGAGAATTCTCTTTCCAAATCAACTCTGGACTTCCCGAAATTCAATTCTAACCAAACGTACAAGTCATAATACCTTAAATGAAGCTGTTCATTGCCTCAGACTGCTGAACGGAGTGCTATGAGTCAAAACGACCGGTCGGGTCATTACATTCTCTCCCACTTAAACATACGTTCGTCCTCGAACATGTTGATAACTGTACTGGAGTAGTCTGAAATCACTGTTTGACACCACATGCACCTTCCTATGCTACCACAACTCAGTTGAGCTCATTAGCTCGATAAATTCTAAGGATGTTTCCTTTTATTCAAGTAGATAAGCCTTAGAGCATAATTCCAACATCTGGAATTCTATGCCCGGCATGTTTCCACCATAGGATCACCATATTGATCACCACACGTTGTACCCAAACATAGCTGCATAACTTTGCTAAATTCACACCTAACCTCATTTTACTCACCGGACCATAATAATATTTTATGATCTATTTAATCAAAATTCCACGAATCTGATGCTCCCATTGCACCCCATGACATACACAGGTCTTACTCTAACTCTTACAATGCCGCCACCACGGAAGAGATATACAGAAATTCATTATCAACTCTCGAGTCAACTAGTCATTGATTATATACTTTTGATAAGAAACATTACCTCATTCTGAACCAAATAATGATCTTTACTCCTTAAATGCTCCATGTAGTCAGATTGCACTGATCCTAACTCCAATGACCTCGTCTCACCTAGTACGAACTGTTTAGGCAATAAGCCGCCCCGAACATAATCAAAAGACTCATTTGATACTACAATGTGCTAACAGGTTACCATATCGAACGCTATATAAAGGAAAGGAAACTTTGAGAAGGAAATTCTGACTACACCACTCACGAATCATCCATTGGACGTGGTCGACTTAATCAAATGAACACTACGCTTGCAAATCATACATGCGACGTGGGCACACAACTAATATGAGCTTTCTTCATAAAATAGGAAACAAAACACAATAAACAGATATGGGGAACCATACTATTGCAGCGCACAAACCGATCCGAGAAATCATAACCATAGCGGCGTGCCACCCTATCCATCCATAAAACTCACACAAGGAGATACACACCGAGCTAGATTGCTCATTATAACAAAATACTGAATATTAGTCATAAACGCGCTAAGTGTATAATACCATTTCTTAAGGGCATATAACGCTTTAATCCACAAACTCGAGCATAATTGGAGTACGATATATGATCTAAATTTCAAGATCCATCCTTCTCATATAACCCCATCTCTATGCGGAACCTCCACACATAAGGAATTCACCAAGTCTCTGTGACGACCCAATAGGATCATCATTTGTTTTCCTCATTTGTTCTACACTTTCGAGGCCTTGAAAACCTCATTCTATATTGCCTCGATTTACGTGCGCGATCCGGGCATGAAGCCAGAAATATTTATGATAGAAAATATGAATTCTATGAAAAATTTGGAGAAAAATGATATTAATATTGATATAGTTGACTTCGGTCAACATTTTTGGTAAACGGACCCGGACCCGAGATCGGACGGTCTCAGAAGGTCCGTAGGAAAATATGGGACTTGGAAATGCGTCTGGAGTCAAATTCTGAGGCCTAGAGCCCAAGTTATGAATTTTTCTGTGAAATTATTTTTGCTGTAATTATTAAAGGAAAATGAATTAAATCACCATGGTATCGGGATCGTATTTTGGTTCCGACGCCCGGTACAAGTCTTTAATATTATATATGTGCTTTCTGCAAAGTTTGGTGACATTCGGATGTCATTTGATATGTTTTGGACCTTGAGTTCCAAGTTTGAAATTTTGAAAACCAAAAGTATGAAAATCATGAACTTGAGGCTTGATTTGATGAAAACGATGTTATATTGGCGATGTGATCGCACGAACAAGTTTGTAATGTGTTTTTGATGTTGTGTACATGTTTGGTTGGGAGCCCAGGGGCTCGAGTAAAGATTTGATAGGCCGTTGGTTCAATTTCTAAATTTTCGCACTGCTGGTTTTTCACCCAGTTGTTGGCTTCGCATTTGCGAACAAACTCTCGCAAATGCGAAGGTGACAGGTCAAGGCTGGGTTCGAAATGCGAACCCTTGATCGCAAATGCGATGTCTGCCAGAATCATGCCAAGTTCGCAAATGCGAACAAAATATTGCAAATGCGAAAAGGCCTCAGATGGCCAGTGCTCGCAAATAAGAACGAAGGGTTGCAAATGCGATCCTGGGAAAAGAGGCTTCACATTCGCAAATGCGAAGGAAATCTCGCAAATGCGAGACTGGCAGACCCGGGCTAGAGTTCGCAAATGCGAACTTTCTCTCGCAAATACGAGAACAGTAGGCCCAGACCTGTAGCGTTCGCAATTGCGAACAAATGTTCGCAATTGCGATATCCGCAGCTGTGTAATTCTATACTTAAACGAATTTTTCAGTTCATTCTTCACTTTTTCAAAAATCCTCACACCACACACGAGCTCTCAAGGCCAAATTCACTCCAAAGCAATCGTAAGTCACTTTTTACTTAATTCTTTCAATTCCTAACAACATTAATCATGTTTTTCAATAAGAATCAAAGGTTTTCATTGTAGAAATCCATGTTTTTGGGTAGAACCTAGGTTTTTCATGAATTGGGCAATTGGACCTCGAATTGAGGTCCGATTTTGAAACAAATCATATGAACTCGTGGGGGAATGGGTAACCGGATTTTGGTCCGAACCCCGAGTTCCGACCACGTGGGGCCAGGGGCATTTTGGAAAATTTTGGGGTAAACTTTGAGAAAACCATCTTTAAGCATACAAACCAAATTAATTAGTGATTATTAATATAATGGAATCAATTGTGATTAGATTCGAGCTAGTTGAAAGCGTAAATTCGGGGAAAAAGCTATAATTGAAGCATAATTTGGACTTCAAGGCTAGAGGTAAGTGTTTGTTCTATCCTAGCTTGAGGGAACAAGATTATGTGCTATGTGCTATGTGATCGAGTGCGGTGTATGGGCTATGGTGACGAGCATCCATACACCGGCATCTAGCATGACCGTGAGTCGTTGTTGATACTTGTTGTGAGACATATTTGAAGATAAATTGTTGAACCCTTGCCGGGTTGTAGAATGGTTATTGTTCGTCCTTGCCGAGACTTGATGTGAAGTGAGATATTGATTGCCCTTGCCGGGACTTTGTTGTAATGATTATTGTGTCCCTTGCCTGGACGGTTCATGATTTGTTGTTTTCATTCTTTGCCCTTAACTGTGATTGTTATTTGGGCGAGGAAGAGTGATAATGCACGAAGGGTGATGTTGTGCCTTGATTTATTGTTTATGCACGAAGGTTAATGTCGTGCTTTGTTATTGATTATGCATGAAGGTTAATGCCGTGCCATGTTATTGATTATGTACGAAGGATCATATCGTGCCTTGTTATTGAACCATGTACGAAGGATCATGCCGTACCATGGATGTGAGGATGAGAGTAAAAGCACGAAGGGTGATGTCGTGCACTTTATTTGCTTATTTGGTGAGGATGAGAGTAAAAGCACGAAGGGTGATGCCGTGCACTTTATTTGCTATTTCATTGACTTAACATTACTTGTTTCTCATTATACTTGTTTTCCTTGTTGATTTAATAACTGTTGATTAACTGTTGAGTCCTTCTGTGACATTCCTTGTTGAGTTATTACTTGATTATTTCTCGTTATCTTGTGGTATACATATATATATATATATAGAACTGCACAGGTTTATGTGGGTGTTCGGTCCTAGGCTTGTCACTACTTCGCCGGGATAGGCCAGGCACTTACCAGCACATGGGGTCGGTTGTGCGGATACTACACTTCTGTGCGTTTTTGCACAGGTCCAGGTTACGATCAGGAGCAGCAGCAGTAAATCGATTGCGTGGGAGTTGATCACATTTGAGACCGAGGTAGCTTGCAGGCGTCCGCAGGCCCGGCGTATCTTCCTTTTTATTTATGTCATTAGCTGTAGTCTCCTTGTTCCGAGACAAACAGATTATGTTATATTTCTTTCAAACCTTTATGTATAGTATTCATGAAGTAGTTCGTGAGTTGGTGACTCCACGTCTTGGGTAGAGGATATCAGTATTATTTTACCTTGAAACGGCTTATTACTATTTTTATAAAGTCTTCCGCACTTGTTTAATTAAGGTTATGGTTTGTTTGTTAAATTGAATATGAAATATTGCTAAAAACAGGATAGTGTGAATAAATTGGCTTGCCTAGCTACCACGAGTAGGCGCTATCACGATCCCGATGTTGGGGGAAAATCCGGGTAGTGACAGTCTCACAACTCGCACGACGCAATACATCATTATTCGAAATAGCTGACAACAAAACAACACCCCGACTCCCTTCCATGAGGAGCGTATTACTGAGATGAACATGTCTAGCCTGGTATATGCCCTTGTTCACACTTAAATCAATCCACTGATCTCAAACCGATTTCTAATTGCACTAACTAGGCCAATAACCTTTCAAAGGTTCATAGCAACTCCCATTTTTCTCATAACATATAATTACAATGATAATAGGATATATAGTCGCCATTTATGTTATAGATACCCATGCTTTGTTGTTATTTTTGTTATAAAAATAGTTGATTAAATGCTTGAATTGATGCTATTTGGTTTCACAGGGAATGCAAGATAGACAAAGAACAAAATGAAGCGTTTGGAGGCAAGAACGTACATAAATCACCCACTTGAGAAGTACCCAAGTGCAAAAGAGAAGTTAAAAGAATTAAAATCTAGAACAAAAATTTACAGGGATTTTCGCGGTCAGTGCCGCGGTCCTTTACAGAAGGCGTCGCGGTCGACGCCGCAGCCGCGGGAAATGCTGGGCTCTTCAAGAACTTCATAGGCCAAGGTGTAAATCGGGAAAAGTTTTGTAAACCCTTATATAATGTAGGAAACTCGCCCAAAGCTAGTTTAGGCTTAATTTTGGAGTTTGTTGGCAAGAGAAACAAGTGTGAGATATCACAAAACACCATTACTTTTATTCTTCTTAATTTTCTTGCAATCTATGATTATGACATCTTTAGATATTGATTTACCCATTATCATGAGTAGCTAAATACTTAATCTAAGGTTTTGATGGAACTCGTTGAGAATTACTTGGTTATTTTATCAATTTAATTAGGTTTTGTTGTTTAATTTCTTATTGTTCATATACGTTTTGGTTGTGGAATAGTTGAAAGGGCCCTCAGTTATCTGTTACTATTTATTGTGTATCTTCTTGAGAGAGTGCATATTTAGGTGATTGTATGAACAACATCACTCCCGTAGTATAGACGAGAGTCATAACTGAGGGTTTAGGGGTTGGATTAGAGATACCAAAATCCCGGATGTAATCTAAGTGAACTGTATTAAGAAATTAGCTAACGTAACTTCGGGTGTGTTTAGTAGATTATTATAATTGCTTGAGAAAGAATTATGATAAATTGAGAGTTCATGATTGTTAGAGATAGATAAATCTGAATTATAAGAAATATACAACCAAGGAAAAGACCAATAGGGAAAATCAATACCTTAGACCTTCTTTATATTGTTTACACATCAAGCAAATTTACTTTTCAGTATTTATTATTTTCAGTATTAGCTGTTAGATAATCAACAATTGTGAATCCGAAAGTTTGAGAAAACAGGTTGTGGGAATTGAGTAAATCTGGCAGTGGTAATTGGTGGGTTAATTTTTTGTGATTCGACTCTTGGCTAAATACTCAAATTATAATTGCAACGTCCGCATAGTCTTTTCTGAGACTCAGTTGAGCGTGATCAAATTTTGGCGCCATTACCGGGGAATTAATAGTGTTATCAATTATAGTTGAAAGAAACACAAAGATTCCAATAGTCATTCGTTTTCTCTTTACCAATCTTTACATTGAAATTCTAACGGTTGAAATCTTGTAGAAAGCAGGTGTATGCCTAGAAATTCTTCAAGGACTGGAGAACTAATAGAAGGACTTTTAGACCCCGAGAAAGGGTATTGAACCGTGCCAACAAAAGACTTCAACAAACTCAATCCACAAATCAACTCGAATTTGACATGGGTGACGTGAATAACACCAACGGAAACAACGGGAATGAGCAATTCAAGCGGAGACATTCTAAATCACCAAAAACATACTGTATCGGCTACAGAATAAAGGATTGTTCTCCGGGTCAAGCATTGAAGACCCACAACAACATTTGAAAAATTTCCTGTCAATTTGCATGACCCAAATACAGCCAAACGTGACTCCTGAAGCTATCAAGTTGCTTCTATTTCCATTCTCAATAACCGTGACAACTCAGACTTTGCTAAATTCAGTCACGATCAACTCTATCATCACTTAGGAGGAATTAGTCAAGCAGTTATTGAACAAGTTCTACCCACCTAACAAGACTGCATAACAAATTGATGATATATTATAGTACATGCAGCATGCCACAGAGTCATTGCAGGAAACTTGGGAGAGATTCAAAGGGATGCTTGTTAAGTGTCCTCATCATGGTATTCTTGATCAGATGCTTGGCCAACAATTTTACATGGATTTAACGGACAACCTGTAGGCTAATGTAGACGCTTCAGCTGGAGATGCGTTCTTAAGCAAAACATTCACCGAGTGCAAGGTTCTATTAGACAAGATGTCACAAAATGTGGGGTGGATGATCATAGGTGCAACACTGGCACCCATACAAAATTGGGTATTGTACAGATGTGATCCTATAGGCTAACAAACCTAGGACTTCCCTTATCTTATTTACATATGTGTTGTTAGATTGCTTATCTGTTAAATTTCCTTTATCTTATATATGTGCTTAGATTGCCCATTTGTTAAATGACTAACTCACAAAATGAGTTTGGCCGGGACCCACTCTTGTAGACCTCGAGGGGTGCCTAACACCGTACCCCTCAAGGTAATTTCAAGCCCTTATCCAATCTCTCGTAATACAAACTAGTTCTATGAGTTACTTGCAATAGGTTCCCTAATGCACCTTAAATCCGTTTGGTGGTGACTCTTTAACTTTTGTACGGCTTTCCCAAAAGGAAATGAGTTGTCCCCAAATGAATGTCAAAACCCTGACTTCCGCTGCAAAGATGGAAAAAAGGGGGGCACAACATGCACCACAGTGGCCCTCGTGTACTTCTTCTAGCTCACACCTTGTTTGATTTGGTCCAAGGCATTTGTCCAAAGGGCCATTGAACGTCATTTTGTAAAGGTCATGATTTATGAGGTTGTACCTAGCCGCTTATATTTGAAGCTTTTTGGCTTCTTTCTTACCTTGTGGGAGTGTTCCTTCTTGCAAATATGTTATAATGCGGTTGCGCCAGTCCTAAGTTAAATTTATAGAATGTACCTCGACTTGGTCTATTAATGAGTGGAGGTAGGGGTGTTCACGATTCGATTTGGTCGATTTTTTATTAAAACCAAAACCAAACCAATTTAATTGGTTTTTAAAATTTTAAAATCAAAACCAAACCAAATTAAATACAAACCATCGGTTTGATTGTTGTTGATTTGGTTCAGTTTTTTTATTCTTAGTAAGCTAATGATAAGTCGATAATGGTAAAACAACGCTATACAACAATCTGAAAATAATTTGCTAAATTTATGTTTTTTATTTATTTCTTTCAGAACTAAAAGTTTATTTACCTGTTTATATAAAAAGAATGAACAAAAAACAAACTAAAAGTTTGCTTTCTCAATTTTTAGCCATTGTTGTCTTGCAATTTAAATTTGCTTTCTTTACTCTTGGGGTGGTTTTTTTTAACTCTTCTGCTAGGCAAAAGCATGTGCGGAGGGTTCGAGAATTAGAGCCTCTTAATGAAAAGAAATTGGACGAGTCCTATTATTTTGCTCTTAGGCAATATTTTAAGATATAAAAGGATAAACAAAAATTCAAAATAATAATTAAAATGCATATAATATTTACTATTATTTACAATAAGATATTATGTTGTATATAAATAATCATTAAATTTTGTTTATAATTAATCAGTTTGGTTCGGTTTATTTTTTGGTTTTTTAAAATAGAACCAAAACCAAACCAAATATTATCGGTTTTTAAAATTGAATACCAAAATCAATCCAAATCAAGAAAAATATCGGTTTACTTAATCAGTTTGGTTTAATTTTCGGTTTGGGTAGGTTTTCCGTCAAATCGTGAACACCCCTAAGTGGAGGGGGTGGCCACGTTTACCTTGATGATATTTTTGGTTCCTGCCACTAGTTTGGCGAGTCCATCTGCTTTGATTTTTTACGATCGGGGTATTTGGTCGAGTCGGCATTCGTCGAATTCTGGTAGTAGTTTGTGGATTTTTGTCTGGTATTTATGTGGTCTCTGCTCCTTGATTTGGAAAGTCCTAATAACTTGATTTACAATAAGTTAAGAGTCGCAACAAAGGATGACTCGTCGTGCACCATACTTGAGAGCTAATTTCAATCCTGCAATTACAGCCCCATACTTAGCCTCATTGTTATTCATTTTGGGATATCATACGGATTAACGAATCACTTCACCTCTTGGGACTTCAAGTATGAGTCCCAGCCCAGACCCTGACGCGTTATATGAATTGTCGGTGTAGAGGACCAGAGGTTGGATCGTCTAGGAGAGGTGGGAAGCACTTCTTGCTCAACCTCGAGCAATATTTCTATACTGAAGTCGGCGATGAAATCGGTGAGAACTTGTAACTTTATTGTTGTTCGTGATTGATATGTTATATCATGCTTGTTAAATTATATGGCCCATTTGGCCAATCTACTCGATAATTCAGGTTTGTGAAGGATGCTCCTGAGAGGAAAAGTCATCACCACATTTATGGGGTGACACTGAAAATATGGTATGAGCTTCCGTGAAGCTATGACTAATGGTAGAGCCAACTTTTTGAGGTAGGTATATCTCATTATGGCATCAACTAAGGTTTTGCTGATATTGTAAATTAGAGATTACATACCTTTGTTTTTGCGGACCAAGACTGCGCTTACCGCGACTTCGAAGACCGCTTCCTTGGTGAGTAATGGTGGTGAGGACAAGTATTCTTTTAGTTTTATTAGGGCGTTGGCACATTCCGAATTCCACTGGAGCATGTTGTCTTTCCTTAACACGTTAAAGAATTTATGGCATCTATCTGATGACCGTGAGATTAACCTTTACAGGGCTCCTATCCGACCCGTCAATTTTTGTACCTATTTTTTGTTGGTTAACGTTTTTGTTATTCCTTTGATGGCCTTAATATGATCTGGATTGACCTTGATGCCTCTCTATGATACCAAAAAATTGATAAATTTGCCCGAGGTTACGCTGAAGGCGCATTTTTTGGGGTTTAGTGTTGTACCGCCTCAGTATGTCGAAGGCTTCCTTTAGATGATCGATGTGATCTTCTTTCCTTTTCGAATTGACCAATATGTCATCGATGTAGGCCTCTATTGTTTTGCCAAGTTGATCTTGAACATCTTGGTGACTAACCTTTGGTTTGTTGCCCTGACATTCTTAAGCCCGAACGACATGACTCTATAGCAGTATGTTCCCCAATGAGTGATAAAAGTAGTTTTCTCTTGGTCCTCTTCTTCCATTAAGATCTGGTTGTAACCCGAGCAGGCATCATAGAAACTTAGCAACTCGTGCCCTACTGTCGCATCGATAAGCTGATCGATTTGTGGTAATGGAAAGGAGTCTTTCGGGCATGCCTTGTTTAGGTCTGTGAAATCAACGCATATCTGCCACTTTCCATTTTCTTCTTTACCATGACCATATTGGCGACCCACTGGGGATACTTTGACTCTCAAACGGAGCCATTGGTGAGCAACTTATCAACTTCTTCACTAACTGCATCATTGATTGTGGCGTTGAAATTTCTCCTCATTTGTCGCACATGTAGATAGAGAGGGTCGACATTCAGTTTGAGTGTGGTGCTATCATTGTGGATGCCTGCCATATCTGAATGAGAGAAGGCAAACAAATTAGTACTATCAGTTAAGAATTAATGGAACTTACCTAGTTCTGAGAGATTGTGCCCGATATAAACCTCTTTAGTGCTATCATTATTGTCCAGTTGGACGGGATCGAGATCTTCTATGGTTGACTCGATAGCTTTCACGATGTTGGGGTTCTTGATAGTGTCCATCTGTACATTGAGTTTGGTTCCCGACAGTGCTGATAGCTATGCTTTTGCGGTTGATCCTTTTAGTTGTTGGGTATTTGTGCAATCCTTGGGCGGTGCGATAACATTCTTATGCAGTGCTTTGTTCGCCGTGGATGTCAAATACCCCCCATGGAGTGGGAAACTTGATTGCTTGATAGAGACTTAACGGGACTGCTCGCATAGAGTGTATCCATGGGCGCCATATGATAGCATTGTAGGCTGTATCTTGATCCATGAGGTGAAATGTCTTTTCCAGGGTGACTTCTCTAACTAGAATGGGCATCACTATCTCTCCAGAAGTTGTTTCGACTGCATTATTAAAACCCGTTAGTGTTATGCAATGTGGTATTATCTTATCGTCGACTCTTATCTGTACGAGGACTCGAGGATGGATAATACACGTGCTACTTTCGTCATTCACCATTATTCTTTTTACATCAGTATCTACAGTACGTAAAGTGATAATAGGAGCATCGTAGTGAGGGAAAGACAAACCCAATTTATCAAAGTCAATATTATCTTTGAGGTCATCATACCGTTCAGGAGTGAACGAGCATTTGAGTTTGGGTAGTGGTGAACTTTACATGGTTGATTGTTGTTTTATCGCCTCTACCAATGATCATTTGTATGGTACGAGCGTGATAAGGTGGTTTTGGAGGTCCCTGGGTTGTTCGTGTCTGCGAGCAAAGTTAGCTCGTCCTCAGTCGCTTAGTAGTTCTTTCAGATGCCCCTAATTTAGAATTCTTACTACCTCCTGCCATAGGCCTATGCAATCTTCGGTTTTATGACACCTTTCTTGGTGTAATTCACAAAGAACATTCGAATTTTGGGTGCTTCGGCCAGATTTCATCTTTTTGTGCCCATTGCACGACCAAGCTTCTCTAGTGCGTACACTATTTTATGAAGGAGAAACACAAAAATTTTGAGCAGATAAGAGCGGAGACATACCTCTTTTTTTTTGGCGTGGCGCGGTATGTCGTGGGTGGACATCTTTGTGCTGCGAAGGAGGTGGGATGGATGTCCTGATATAGTGATGATGTCTTTCTCGGATGAGACAGGGTAAGTGATCCTTTCGACCATCACTACGATGATCTTTCCTTGCTTTAGCTTGAACTGACATCAGTCGTTGGATCGGACCATTGAGATCATCCTCGTCAGTGCTTACCTCGGTGCAATAGGCTTTGTGGATTTTTTCCCAAGTGATGGAAGGGTATTTCATGACCCTTCTTAGTAGCTTTCTGGTCGCTCTCAATCCACTTATACTTAACCCATTCTGGAAGGCTGCTACTGTCATCTCCTCTAACACATTTGGTAGGCTCATTCTCACCCTATTGAATCGGGATAGGAAGTCCCTGAGTTCCCCGCCGTGCGTCTGCCTAACGGCGAATATGTCGTTTACCCTAACTTTTGACTTTTTATTTCATGCATGAGCGGTAACAAACTTGTCTGCCATTTCTTCGAATGTTGCTATTGATGGTGTTGGTAGTTGTGAGTACCGAGTTAGGGCTCCCCCTATTAGGGCTTCGTCAAATTTTTTCGACAGCACTGATGGTACTTGTTCTTTTAAAAGATTGTTGCCTTTTACAGCTGTGATGTAATAGATGATATGATCTTCTGGGTCTGTAGTGTCATCATATATCTTCAGGTACGACGACATTTTGAAGGTTTTTGGAATGGTTTGGGGGGTTGGTTCCTCATTGTATTGTTGCTCGATAAATCGGACAATGTCTTATTTTGGTAACAACTTGAAGCGCCCGGTATTTTGTCGACCCTTTCTTGATGCTCCTTTATCCGGTCACAGAGTTCCTTATTCTCATTTTCATTTCCTCCATTTTCTATAAGATGGCTGTGAATGCGTCATTACTTGTGTCAACAACTGTATGAGTCAACTGTGCGGGGGGCATCTAGTTCGCCGCAAATTGTTGCGACATATATGTGTACAATATCTCTGTTCTCCCTTTGAGCGGGTTTATCAAATATGTCGTTCAGAGTGTTTGTCAGCCACTCTTCGGGTAGTCTATTTACCGCCGATGGTGCCTCTCCTATTGTAGATGTGGAGGTTTCCTTCTCGCGCGAAGCTGTCATGCTTTCATGCGGGGGAGGTGAAGCATCTCCCCTAGGTGTAGTGTTTGGTGTCACGTTTTCGTTATCTTCCTTTTCGTCTTCGTTGATGGTGTTCAGGATGTTGGTTGTGACACCTGCTATTGCTTTTAACCTTGCATCTCATTTTCCTGCCATTTTTAGTTTATGCAAAACTAGGAAGAAGTGACTACCCTACTTATGATCCAGATGAAACTAAAATCTTAACTAAAAAAATCTCCACAGATGACGCCAAATTATTTAACCAAAAGATATCAAAACCTTTTATTAAAACAAAAATTGATAATGATGAGGTCAATCTTAGTTAAGCACAATAAATTCTTGATCAAGCGATGTAAGAAATAATCAAGATGAATGATGTAACAAATATGTTGGGATCAAATAAATACTCATAAATATGAAGACTTAAATGCACAATCAATCTTAGTAGATACAATAGGCATGGAGAAGGAATGAATATGAGATGATTGTGGAATATCTAGATCTTCTCTGTATTGTGCAATGATATAAACTTTTCGTTGTGCAATCGAGGAACAATGAGGCTTTTGTATTCATTTTCAGATGATCCTCTTACAAAGTGTTCTTTTGTCTTTTTTGTCCGGTCCCCACTTTCTTTGCTCACTCTTCATATTTCAATTTCCCAAAAAACCCTAAAAAGTACACATAGAGAATATTCGAAAGGCATATTCTTATTGTCTTCTACTAAGTTTACACTATCGTGGACGTCATGCATCGACTGGCCACGATTCATCGTTGCCTTTCACCACAACGACCATCATACGATGCATCATGATAACCTCGTTCCTCGTCCTACTCGGTAATGTTCGTGGTTGCAAAATTTGGACTCATACAATAGTATATAACCTTTTTCAGGATTAGCTAGTTCTTGTTTTTTTCCTCTCTCTCTTTCCCGTTTTTGCATTAGATTAAATAATTCAATTTTAAAAATTATAAATATAAGTAAAACTACATACCGTCAGACTTCTTTATAACATTCTTGTTTGTTCTAATTTTTGGCTACTATAGTGAAGCGTTGTTATAGAAAACATATATTATAACATGATAAAAATGGTTCCGAGATAGACATGATTTTAATAGTGAATGACTGTTATGCGAAGTTACTGTATAGAGATGTATGATTGTATTAACTAATCATAACTAAAAAATTGGAGTGTTTATGGTTCAGTTTGGATCGGTTTTTCCCTAAAAAAAAATCAAACCAAGAAAGTCGAGTTTTCAAATATTAGAACAAACCAAACCAATTAAGTCGGGTTTTTCTCGATTTGATTTATGTCGGGTTTTATCGTGTTTTTGTTTTTTTCCGGTTATTTGTTGGTTTTTTCTTAAATATAAGACATACACAACCAAACATATATTCCGGCGATCACATTTTCAACGTAACACTATCAAATCAATTGCCCTTTGAAAAATCTATTATTTATTAAGATATATTGATGATAATTGAATCAAATATTGATGAATAATTTAAGGACCCAACTAAAAATATATTATTTTAAATACGAAATAAATTCTAACACTTCACAAAAGAAAATTATCAATCAAACAAGAATGTAAAGGTAAAGAACTATACTAAAAGTGCAAACTATTAGTAACATTTACCATAAAAGTTTTGAAACTTTGTATATAAACATACATACATACATACATATATATATATATATATATATATATATATATATATATATATATATATATATATATATATATATAAAATAAATTTTAAGTAGTTACTCATATAGTCGATTTGGTTTGGTTATTTTTCTGATTAAAATCAAAACCAAACCAAATTTGATCGGTTTTTAAAATTCAAAGTCAAAACCAAACTAAACAAAAACGTATCGGTCATTCTGATCGATTTGATTTAGTTTTAAGATTTTTCGGATTTTTACTAACACACCTACTAAAACAATATAAATTTATAAATTACACATTCCTGTATATTGCATTCAGTTGTTAGGTACACACACAATATGCGAATATTCCTTTTTTTATTTTTGAAAAAGATAAGTGTGTTAATGTAGCTGATATTTTTTGACCCTTCGTTCTTTTAGCCGAGTATTAAGGGGGAACCATATCCAAATCCAAGTAGTGCTGCTTGGCATATCAGCATAGGAGACGCTTGACTGGCACAAGTTACGTAGATACGACGCCGTTGTGTTCCCTTCTGTTGTAGTGGCGGAGGATAATCATCCTAAACGCATGCTTAGACTCTGAGGTGGCACATGTGCGCAATATCGCGATCCATTACCAACTACTACACCCACCCAACCACATTCTACCTTCATCTCTATCGCGCTTACTTCCCAAATTGCTTCAATTTCATCAAAGTTAGGGTTTAATTCTGACATGTCAATGGACGGAGGAAGATTTTATTGGGATCGAAATGATGGGAATTCGGAAGAAAAGGTCAAAGGAATTGTGATAATCTTCGCTTGGGTTTCGGTTCAGGAAGCTGAATTGAAGAATTACGTTGATCTTTATGCCTCCCTTGGTTGGACTTCCCTTGTCTGCCTTGCTGATTTCACCACCCTGTAAGCTCAAATTAACTCTTATTTTAGGATTAATATGTGTCTCTGAGTGAGATTGCGCAAATAATGTGATTGTATCGTTCCATTTGTTTTGTGTTCGTGGTGGTACTTTATAAAAAATAAGCTAAATTAGGAGAGTTAATACTGAATTGAATTTAGTTAACCACAAACCTAGTACGGACTATGTAGTAAGTTGTCATAATTAGTGGTCGTATTTATGTATTTTAGATCTTTCTAAGTGGTCATGTTTAAGTACTAAAAGTTGGTCTGTTGGTTTCGTGGTGAGTTCACATAAAAAAGAACATTAGGCGCATTTTGTATGTGGCGATTGTCTTTCTTTTAGATTATCAAAAAGCTTAATTAAAATTTGGTATTTTACGATTGTGGTAGTGCAAGGGAGCATGCTGGAGTTTTACAAGGACATTGGCTATGACTGATAGTGGTAAGCCAAAAAGGATGCAAGGATCTAATGACTTATGCATTTCCTGTTGTTAGTAAACTTAGTGGACTACTGTGCTCGGTGTTGTACATGCGCAGATTAATCTTTGGCCAACTTTCTACAGATGAGAGCTTAGATTCTTTAGAAAACAGGCTTGCCATATAACATCACCTAATATTACGAAGCATTTGAAATTTAAAGCAAAAGGTGAGATACACTTGATGTTGGACTGGTAAAGACTGATTTCGGGAATATCTGTTTTGGATAAGGATTATCTTGCGTTTAGTGTTATTCAAGTAGAAAATAAAGAAGTTATGGGTCAGGGGATAGGGTAGGGTGGAGATTTTATGTGATTCCCTGTGTAGGAGCAGTATGATTTTATCGTGCTAGTATGAGGCACTCTGTGTATTTGGTAGTGATGGAAAATTTTAACAATTGAAGCGTCAACAGGTTGGAAATTTGAATGTGACCCATCACTGTTCTTGATGCTTTCATAGGCATGGTCATCAATCTGACTTTAATGATATGTTGAATTCTTTTTTTTTTTTTTGCTATCTTTAATACATTGTGATCAGGGGTTTTTTCCCCTTGTTTTCGGCTGCATCACGAACAGCATGCACCAATGAATATAAGTTGTTGCTTTCTCTTTAGTCGGTAGTTCAAAAGATTGACTCCGTGGATAATTGTGTGCAGATTCATGACTGAGAAGGCTACATCACTGGCATATTCTCTTCTAAGAGAGCTCGTAAAGGTTAGCTTTTCACCTGTGCTTTTGCTGATGTTGGTATACGTTGTTCATAGAGTTTTGCTGACTGTATGAGACTGTTAATGGCATAACAACCACATATGTAAAAATGTGAGGGAAATTGGACAGGAGCTAAAAGAGACGTGTAAATTAAGAGTTTGATTTATAAAACCCCGTTTGTGTGATTCATAGCGAAGATGTTGTTATAATTGATATAGCCAGAACATGCAGTAGATCAGTAAATTTTTGGCCCATATTTCCAATTTTCTTGTCCTAATATTCTTATTTTTAACTGCGTAGGAACTAAGATGTTGGCCTCGTCCAGTAGTTGTTGCAGCTATATCTGGTGGTTCTAAGGCATGCATGTATAAGTTTTTCCAGGTATAGTGACTTCTACAATCACCCACAAGACTTTTTGATGCACACAATTTCATTTTGTTTGTATGCATATTTTCTGTTGTGTATTTACACCTCCTATGTCACCTCGCAGTGATCTCATTTGGGTTTGACTGAAAAATTATTTTAAGGTATTTGAATCATATAATATCCGTATCATAAGTCTTGAACTCAGACGAGTTATGAAACAAAAGTCGACAAAAGTTGTCGCAACTTAGGTTCATAGTTTTACTTAAACTTTAGGTCAAATGTTATTAAGATTTTATCCCAATATACTTGGAATTACGGGGTGATCTACCCACCAAATTGAAGATCTATGAGTCTAGTTTCCAACGCATTAAACCATTTATCAATACGACATTGGAATAGAGAGATATAGACATTTTCGTGAGACTGCACAAGCTGCTAGGTGACAAGTAGGTGGGCCAGCTACTTGGTTAAATGACGGCCCAAAAGAGGCAATTTCGGGTCAGAAAAGGAGCCCATTAAAAGGCTTATCTTCTGAAATATATCCCTCATTATATTTTACGAATAACCAGACCCAAAACCCTGCAAACTTCCTCCCAAAAATTATCCACAAACACTAATTGATTTTCCCTCTCTTTCAAGTTCAAATTGGGGGTAAACACTAGAGTTTGAAGAACCAAGATAAAGGCTGAGTTATCCAACAAGTAAGGCGAGTTTACTGCTATATTTCATACATTTATTCTGCTATGAATTCATGGTAATTCGTTATATACACGTAAGAACTCACGGGACGGTGATCGGAAGCCGTGAGTTCAGGTTATTCACTTGTAGCGGACTGTTTTGTGGACTGTTTTGTGTTGCTGTTGGGCTGCGTTTTTTATTACTGTTTTGTGGAGTTTTGGAGGAGGCAGGGGTGTGGAGAAACACCATATATATGTTGGGTTGTGGTCTGCTAGTTCTTCGTAATATTTTTGGGTCGTTCGATACGACTATAGTGGCCGTCGTATGTTGAAGTGATTAGGTTGTGTGTGGGCTGTTTTGGGAGGCTCAATATGTTTATTATTGATGTTTACGATAAACCTGGTCAATAAAAGTCTGGGGGTCCTCCTTGGGGTCCGATCCGGTAAACACTGGAGGGTCTAAATTAATAAAATCATGAACTCTCGTACTAACTGGTTTATCAGCACCACCTGTATTCTGCCTCAGCCTGAGCAGCTACCAAGCTAGTCAATAACTGCAAAGCACTCCGCATATCCTGGTCTGTAGTGCCAGACGGAGGAGCTGGATGTGCTGGGTGTCACCTAATATCCTCCGGAGGAGACGGAGTAGATGAGGTATGAGATGGCATCTCACTCTGAGCGTCACTTTGGCCTACTATGTCTTGGGGCACCTGACTGGTACCCTCCCCGCAGTTGTATCAAGCCGTCTACTATTTGTTTGCTTACTAGTCGAAGGCATCGCTGAAAGAAATCAAGGTGAATATTAGAGACGAATACTTACAACTCAACTCTATGCACGATCTAGATTCAAGAAGAAGGTAACAACCCTAAATGTCATGTAGCCTCCTGATTATAAATGTGGCGCGCTACACATCTATAATCAAGACTCTACTAGACACGGCTCATAGACAATCCCTAGGCCAGACCTGCTCTGATACCAAGTTTGTCACGACCCAAACTGGAGGGCCATGACTAGCACTCGACCATACTTGCCGAGCACCGACGTACGTATTATCTAACCTTCTTTATTATATTTTAGGGCTGACAGGATCAATATAAATGGTAGACATGGATCATGGACAACCAAAAATAAAGTATGCTGGCATGAACCTACATAACATGGGATGACCAGACAATTAAGAAACTATATACATATGGTACAAGCTACCACGCTACCATGAAAGACTACACAACCAAAAACAGCCGACAACGAATACCAAACTATACATGAGTCGACACTTGTCTATGAGCCTCTAAAGGAACATAAGTACTGAAGCACAGTCGGAACAGGGCCCCGACATACCCGTAACATCTATCAACAAAAATGCGTACCAAGACCACGGCAAGTCCGGAGAAGGGACCTCGCCAATCACCGCTGAACTGGACAACCTACTATGGTGGGGGAGCCGCACCTGCCTGTCTATCAGGACCTGCAGTACGACATGCAGCGTCCACAAATAAAAGGACGTCAGTACGAATAAAGTACTGAGTATGTAAGGCAGGGAACTATAAATATGAATAGCAATGTAAGCAGGGATAAAGAATATACAACCTGTAACATCTGAGTACCTCTGAGGACTACTGATATGAAATGCATAATACATTTGTATAAATACATACACTTTTAAAACATACGCCTCTGTGGGCATCATCATCATAATATCATACCCGGCTGTAATAGGCTCGGTAAAAACGTACCCGGCTACGTGGAGCTCGGTAAAACCCAACTGATCAGTGGTTGCATAATATGTGCCGTACCCGGCCGACTATAGCGCGGCTCGGTAGAGTAAAATAAATACATATATATAATGCATGCTCGACTCATGGAAACACGTTCTAGACCTTTTGGAGAGACGTAAGGTCGGTATCCTTTGCATACCTTATTAGGACTAACTCTTCACTATGAACCTTATAGGAATTAGGAAGTACCAACAAGATTGATAATATAAGAATAATAGAACCAACATCGACATCAATCGTTCCATTGGCTAGTCTGCGCTCTTTGGACTTTTCAAACTTAGCGAACTGAAACATCTTAGTAGCTAAAGGAAGGGAAATCAACCGAGACCCCATTAGTAGCGGCGAGCGAGAGCGGATTGGGGGTTTGAAGAAAAACAAACACGAAGCTTCGTTCCTCAGCAAAGTGTTCACTTCTTTTTCGCCAGGTTTCATTCGATTTGGTTCCATAAGAGAGGAAACAATGTAAGTACTGCTAGCTTCTAAGAGTAGAGTATCTTTGGATGCTCGTTCATTACATTATGTACAATTGGAGTCGTGCAAAAGAAGGAAAGGGATAGCCTCACATATCTTGTATATACTGCCCCAATCTCAAGCTATGCAATTTTCATGACTCCTTAGTCTACAATAAGAGAAACGATACTATAGTTATCATTCAAGCGTCATAATTATTATGTATCGACCACAACCTATTTTACGATGAAACGGACAAAACCTCCCCTATATATATGACTTCACACCATTCAAAACAATCACCAAACAGCCTAAACAACATCAACAATAAACATATTGAGCCTCCCAAAACAGTCCACACACCACCTAATCACTTCATACCTACGACGGCCACCATAGTCGTATCAAACGACCCAAAAATATTACGAAGAACTAACAGACCACAACCCAACATATATATGGTGTTTCTCCACACCCTGCCTCCTCCAAAACTCCACAAAACAGTAATAAAAACGCAGCCCAACAGCAACACAAAACAGTCCGCTATAAGTGAATAACTTGAACTCACGACTTCCGATCACCGTCCCGTGAGTTCTTACATATATAGAACGAATTACCATGAAATCAAAGCAGAATAAATGTATTAAATACAGCAGTAAACTCACCTTACTTGTTGGATAACTCATCCTTTATCTTGGTTCTTCAACCTCTAGTGTTTACCCCCAATTTGAACTTGAAAGAGAGGAAAAATCAATTAGGGTTTGTGGATAGTTTTTGGGAGGAAGTTTGCAGGGGTTTAGGTCTGGTTATTTGTGACATATAATGAGAGATATATTGCAGAAGATAAGCCTTTTAATGGGCTCTTTGTATGACCCGAAATTGTCTCTTTTGGGCCGTCATTTAGGTGGCCCACCTACTTGTCCCGTAGCAGCTTGTGCAGTCTCACAAAAATGTCTATATCTCTCTACTCCAATGTCGTATTGATAAACGATTTAATGCTGCGTTGGAAACTAGACACATAGATATTCAATTTGGTGGGTAGATCACCCTGTAACTCCAAGTATATTGGGAGAAAAGCTTAATAACATCTGACCTAAAGTTTAAGTAAAACTATGAACCTAAGTTGCAACAACTTTTGTCAACTTTTGTTTATAACTCGTTTGACTTCAAGACTTGTGATACGGATATTATATGATTCAAATACCTTAAAACATGACCTCTTGAGTATATTAAGCACCTATAGGTTTACCCGAAAATACGAGTTACAACATCTTGATTCGTTTAACTTCTAATACTTGTTAATCACCCTTATGCACCCTTGTATCACTTAAGATCAATAGGATTAACTTCTTATCATCTCAAGGATAATTCCTTCTTGGATTTGTGTTAACTAACGTATGTCATGAACTGACATGTGCGGATATGGGTTGTAACACCAGTCTGTTGTTATTGAGAGCAATGCTTTAACACTTTCCATTTGATGCAGATTGTTAAAGGGAGATGTGAAGCTCACATTAATCTGGTAGGCACTTCTTTGAGTGTGCTTTGAGTTTGGAATACATACTTTGCTATGTATTCAGAGATATCTATTTTCACCCGGGATGAGTTATTGATAGCATATAGCGTTTTCTTTTAAATCTTTCATTCTCTTTTTCAGGAGGACAGCCAACTGGCCATTAACTGCATCTCAGGTCAAATTTATGATTCTGGTCCTGTTGATTTTACCGTGGACTTTGGAACACAATTTGCTTTGCCTCCCACATTCCTGAAGATTCCTGGCTCCACAAAGCTGCTTTCTTTGGTTGGGAAAGGGCTTAGTTCTGGACTAGATGCCTTGTTCCTTACTAGGTTTGGATCCCAGCGTTCTGAGTATTGGCGAACTCTTTACTCCTCAGTTGTAAGTTTCAGCTAGCCAGAAGTCATTAAGGAGTTCCTAATATGTTATCCTCTTAGCTGATTTATCCTGTTGTGCTGCAGAGTTTTGGGGGCCCCTTTCTCATTTTGTGCTCCGAAAATGATGATATTGCTCCATATCAATCTGTGTTAAAATTTGCTCACTGCTTGCAAGATATGGGGGCGGATGTCAAAATGATAAAGTGGAAGAGTTCCTGTCACGCAGGTCAGTTGATCTTGTGACTAGTCGCTTGCTATGTACTTTTCTTGTAATAACTAATAATGTTAGTATGCTTCTGCCTTTTTGTTCTTTTGGCACATTTGTCCATGTTGCCCTTTTTTGGTCGTCTCATGTTCCTTGCAGATATAATGTTGGTTCCAGTTTTCTCTGAATTCCATGTTTTCAGCATGCACAATCAGACATTTTCTGCCATCTTGCAGGTCTCTACAAGAGCGATCCAATCCAGTACGGGGCTGCTATAGATCGACTGCTTGCTCATGCAGTTTCAGTTTTCACTTGCAGGATGAAGAAACTAGGAGAGAGAAACGGCTTGGATGATATGCATGATGAGATATCTCACTTGATATGTGACCTCCAAAATGCAGCAGCTGACTCAAACATAAGTTTTAGAAGAGTTGCAGGGGGGCCAAACGATCACTTTTTCTTGCCCAGTTCATCTGAGAATCAAAGTAGTAGTGATTCTGGCTCTTCCCCTGAGGAAAGAAAAGATTTGCCTATTTGTCCAATTCCCAGTTTAAGTGCACACACTTTGCTTGGCCAAATCCTTTTTGATGCTTGTGTTCCTAAGAACATTGAAGGCTGGGATGTTAAGTTTTCTACTTCCTCGAAAGGCCAACCAACTTCCTCAGCACATAAGCATTCAGCTTTAAATGCCGGGAGATTCTTCCGCCGTTCACGGTTATGAGACCGTTTCACTTGGAACTCGATTTGGCTTTTGGCATTAGTTTGAGATTACTGATTAGATTAACTGTTAACATCAGCATTAACCTCTATGATCTTAAGTGTTTACAACAAATATTGGAGGTCACTTTTCCAGGTGCAATTAACAGGATCTGATTTGGTGAGCTACTAGCAGAAGTGTACAGGTTGAATGAGTAACACATCTCCTATCTCAATCGGATGGGAAGACATGATGTGGTGTGTATGGGGGCTGTTAATATATGTGGTATGGAAAGCAACTTATACCATTTGATTGGTGCGGAAAGCTTTAGCATTCAAGCCACTTGGGACTTGCTTCTGGGGATATGCTGATAGGAACTTTGTGGGAGCCTATAGCAAGTGGTGATTTTGTATATATTGTACAGTAACATGTACATAAGGCACTTTGACTTACTTCTGAGGATATGTCGGTACAGTATGGGAGCCTATAGAAAATGGTGATTGTATTTGTACTGCACAGTAACATGTACATAAGGTATCTATAAGGTACATAAGATAAATCTTGTAGAACTTTGCTGTATAATTATGAAACTGGGCCAGCTATGTGCTCTGGTAGTGTATGTCTCGAATTTTGGCAATTTTCTCGAGCGCTACTATTGGTCGGAGAAGCATTCCCGTCTTTTTAATTTGTTGATGCTTCTGGAAGGCGCAGAATTGCATCAATTATGCTGTATCATGGCCCAGTTACCTATCCTTAGCTTAGTGGTATCTGTGGGGTCACCTTCACAGGTATGAATTTAATTGTAATGATCTTCATTTTTTCCTTCTCTGATCTTCATATATGTAATTAAAAAGAAAAAAGATTGGGTAAGCAGAAAATTAGATGCGAGTGGATCCACTATCAATGAAAGGAAGTTGCTTTCTCCCAGTTGAAGGAAAGGGAAGCGTAGTGCTTGGAGTTGTAAAAATGGCACGGGCGCCCTATTTGGGCATCCCTTTTAACCTGTAGTTGCTTTGTCTTTTTGTTTGCATCCGTACTCACTTTGTAAAAAAACTTCAGCTTCCTTTTCTCCTTCTCTTCTTCTTCTTCTTCAATACCACAGTTCTTGCTCTTCACCGTAGTTAGTGTTTGAGATAAGCCTTTACAAATAGAATATGAGATTGGAACTTGCTAGTTTCATGCTTTGCGGTAACTGAAGAAGATAGATTTTCTGGATTTATTTTTGCACAATATGTAATCGCCAAATTTTCATTGACCATTCTAACAAATTTTAACGGGGAATGATATGTAGCTAATTAAACATAATATTTCAAGACTATCCGCCAAAAATTGCTAAATATTTCCATGTAATTCCTTTGATGAATGTACAAGAAATAGTACAAGAAACAAAGATAAAAACTTCAGCTCTAAAGCTGAAGTTTCCTAGTCATAACATAGAAGCTTCAGCTCTAGAGCTGAAGTTTTATTTATAACTAGCAAACTTCAGTTGTAGAGCTGAAGTTTTTCGGTTACAAAGACAAATTGCTTAAGTTTTTATTTTATACTGGAAAACTGCTTAAGTTTTTCTTTTGTATTAGAAAACTGCTTAAGTTTTTATTTTATAATTGGAAAACTTAAGCTGGAAAGCTGCTTAAGTTCATATTTTAAACTGGAAAACATAAGCTCTAGAGCTTAAATTTTTATTTTATAACTGGAAAACTTAAGTTGGAAAAGTGCTTAAGCTTTTATTTTATAACTGGAAAACTTAAGCTGGAAAACTGCTTAAGTTTTATTTTATAACTGAAAAACTTAAGCTCTAGAGCTTAAGACAAAGACAAAAACTTCAGCTAAAGTTTTCCAGTACAAAAGAAAAACTTCAGCCCCGTGGGCTGAAGTCACGTGAAAAAACGGGTACGTTTGTAATTTTATTTGCAAAGCGGGCACAAGTTAAAATGGGGTACAAACAATGGGTATAGATGCAAATGCCCCCTTGGAATCACAATTTGCCTTGGGCTGACCCAAAGTGACCTATCAGCCTCACGGGTTATACGTTTCCAGCCCATTGGGCTTGATGTCTAAGCTATGGCCTTATTAAAGTTGAAACAAAAGGATCTACCTGACTCTTGTAAGTAAAAATGATTAGTTACCTCCAATAGCAAAGGTTGATACCTTATTATCTTAAATAAACTATATTTCATAGCTATCTTTTAATTTTTTATATCTAAATATTTATTTATGGTCACCTCCTACTCTTAAGCCATAAAATAAGCTTTGTATGATTTTTCTCTCTTCACTCAAATTTCTCCTATCCCCTGAAATTTCTCGTATCCTCTACCCATATCTATTCTCCATTTCTTTCTCGTTTTCATCTTCCACCTTCATCTTACTATCAGAACTCCTTGGCAAAGCATCAAATCCATCCAGTTGAAGGAAGGGATACGTTCAAATGCACTATCTATTCTCCCCCCCTCCCCCCCTCTCTCTCTCTCGTCTTCCACCTTCATCTTACTACCAGAACATTAGCAAAGCATCAGAATTAGAGTTTTCCGGTGAAGACATTTGGGATGCTGAGCAATCATCCGATATAGAATTCTCCGGTGTAACAACGGCAACCGGAGGCAACGCTGACGGCAAGCGAGGACTTGATACTGATGCTACTTCAACCTCACCGCCCGGAGTACTTGTGCCCATGGTGCTTATAAACTCTATCGAGATTGTGGACTGCTGACGGTGGCTCCAACGGCTTCAATTGTAGGTTTTTTGAAGCGCACATGAGGGTATTATGGTAATAGGAACAATGGCGTTTCGAGTCAGAATTGCGGCCCTCTCGACGAGACGACATTAGGGTTGTTCATGAACAAAGATGATGGAGCTTGGGATGAGCAACTTGAATTTTCTGTTAATATTTTTTAATGTATCTCGTTGTACTTCCATGTATTTCATTGTCTTTTTTTCCATTGTATTTCAATGTATCTCGCTTTATTCCATGTATTTCATTGTATTCACTATCTCGTTGTATTCCATGAATGTATTCATATATTGTTTTAATTAATATAATTTATGTATTCAGATGTACATATGTATTCAAATTGCTCTGTTTTTGTTGTACTTATCGGCTGGGAAAAACATTCAGCATATTTTTTCAGAAGATTGCTATGTTTTTTGTGTATTTTTTGATTGAGAATCTTTTTTATAACTGAAAATATAAAATTTTTGTGTTATAATTGAGTTTGTAGAGTTATATTAGGAGTCTATTATGTTAATTAATTCACTTTCCGTGTAAAAACAAGTAAATAGATCATGAATTACGCTATTTACTTTATTGTATTCACAAATAAATATCGTGAATACAGTCGAGTACAATAATCTGTTTAGCTGTAATTCCCTATTTCACGCCATGAATTCAGTCCAATACAAAAATTTGTCTAGCTCTAATCCCCTGTTTCACGCCTAGAAATGCTACTGTATTCATAAATACAATAGCTTAAATATATCAAATACACTCTAAAAAATCTGAAAACATAGCTATAGGAAGTAATATAGTAAATGGTAGCTACAACTAGCTAATAACCACTAAACAATAGTGGTTATGATAAATCACGGGGCGAAATTCCATCTAATCTGTACCCATTTTTAAAAAAAAAGTTTTAACTTGCACGCAATGTTTAAACAACTTCAGGCCTCTTTCTCATCCTCCTTCTTTTTAAATGGTGAAGCTTGATATATTATTATGCGTTTATATATATATATATATATATATATATATATATATATATATATATATATATATATATATATATATATATATATATATATATATATATATATATTCGGTCTGGTCTTATTCACAATAATTTAACCTCTTAGATATTTTAGCTTTATAGGCACATCGGTTTCTGTTATTTTTGGTTCTAATTTATCTATAGTAACTTATTTTCATGTCAAAAATATTTTTCATTCTTTAATCTTAAAAATGAACAACATCAATCGCTATTAATCATAATTTATTAAATTCATTGTTGTTTCGAAATTCAGCTCTAAGAATGTTAAAGTTCAACATTACAAAACAATCTTCAGCCCTATAGAATGTTGAAGTTTATGACAAAACAAAGCTTCAGCTATATATCCTGAAGTTTAGCAAATACTAAACAAACCTTGAGCTAAAACATGCTGAAGTTTAGCAAATATAGAACAAAACTTTAGCTCAGTGGTGAATCCACTTAGACAATTGTGCGTGCTTAAGCACTCATCAACAACAACAACAACAACAACAATAACAACAACCCAGTATAATCCCACTTAGTGGGGTCTGGGGAGGGTAGCGTGTACGCAGACCTTACCCCTGCCCTAGGGTAGAGAGGCTGTTTCCAAATAGACCCCCGGCATCCTTCCCTCCAAGAACTTCCCACCTTGCTCTTGGGGAGACTCGAACTCACAACCTCTCGGTTGGAAGTGAGGGTTGCTTACCATCAGAGCACTCATCAACTTGATCATATTTAGTAAATTTATATAGGTAATTATAAAAATATTTTGATAAATATTGAGTGAGCACCCATAAGCAAATTTATTTTTTCTCTTCTTTTGGAGTTTTTATCGGCGAGCACCCATAACATTAAAATCCTGGATCCGCCACTGCTTTAGCTACTAAAATGCTGAAGTTCAGCAATTACAAACAAAAACTTCAGTCAAAATATGATGTAGTTTTATTAAACTGAAGTTTGCCATTTACACTATGAATTGAAGTTTGCGTGATTCCTTTGCAAGTCAGGCCAAACTTCATGTAAAAATATCTGAAGTTTTGCTACACTTCAGGCAAAATATTTTGAAGTTCAAATTTCAGATATAAATTTTTGCTACTTCAGGCCCGTCCCATTATTGATCGAATCGGGGCGGATCCAATTCATTGGCAAAAGAAAAATCTATCGTTTTAACACTCAGAAAAAAAATCTAGAAAAGAGGAAGAGTCACTAAGACAAGAGAGCTATAGGTAAGCAAGCAAGAAGGATATGTGCAAAAAGGCGAGGCAAGGGGCTCTCCATCTCTAGAAAGATTGTGTCCAGGATATATATGTATGAAGTTACACAAATAATATGTACGCTTGTAGGCTTTTTTGCCAAAGCAAGTATAAATTAAAAAGTGACCCTAAAGCAGTGAGGGATAGATGCAAATGCCTCTCTTGAAAGCACAAGAATGCTTGTTTTTGCTTTTCCTTCCCTCTTTCAAATAAGCGCCACAGTTGCAAATCACGAAGAACTGTAAACAATTCTTATATTATCAAGCAATTTAGAAGTAAATCACGAAGAACTGTAAATGTGAGTTAGTTAAAAAAAAAATGGATTAAATATAAAAAAAATGGATTAAATATTTTGTTGCAACTACAGTAATAGCGTAACTAAAATAACAAAAATAAGAATACATAATTAACACACGGAGGAAGCTTTATTTTTTCTTCAAGTACGTTCTTAATCTGCAGTAGGGTCATGTTAACTTTTTCAAAAATTTGGTATATGTAAATATCACAATGCCAAAGACATTGACAAAAGCCTTTAGGCCACACATTTTCGTAGTAGGCAAATTGACTTTGGTACAATTATATGTAACTGTGGCGACTCGATGAAGGCGGTGCCTCTCTGTGTTCGACTCTTGGCTCTTCTTGGTGGCCACTTTTCTCTTTTTACTTTTCAAAGATTAACTTCATTTTGGCTCGTGGCCGTAGCCCACTTAGTAGGGTGTTTGTTTTAGAAAAAGAAAAAACGTGTTTATTTATATTCTGTCAGAAAAATTTCTTTGGAAGAACTATTTTCCTGAAAAAAGTTTTAAAAACTATTTTCCTTCAAGATTCTTCTTTTATTAACAGAACATGATCCTACCGAGTTGTTTATTGTATGGTAATTCATGAATTATTCTATCATGTAGAATTCCAAGAATGTTAAGACAAGGAACGTGGGTTCCGCCAAGAAGGGATTACTGCGGGCAATGTATTTCTTATCGTTATTAACACCATTGCCAGAGCTCAGAAGCCACACGCCTCTCTAGTCTCTTACTAGTGTGTCCCATTATTACTCCAAAAGAGTATCCTTTGGATCGTTTGGTCGGAAAAAAGTTATCCCACAATTATTATTTTGGAATTCGTTATTCCATCTTTTTATAGGGATAAAAAATATTACAATCTCGAAATAATTAATCTCGAGATTAATTATACTGTAGTTTTCTACCAATCAAATATGGAATAAACTATTCTTAAATTTAGTCCCAGGATTAATTATTCCTCATCTCTCATACCAAACGAGCCATTTATTGTCACGACCCGGATTTCTCACCTTCAGGGGTCGTGATGGCACCTACTCGTGGAAGCTAGGCAAGCCACACATTTAAAATCCATAATACTTTTGTTTTAAAACCACGTTTAACAATTAAATTAACAGGAGATAAATAACTAAACAACAGCGACATTTAAAATTTAGCGGAAGACTTAAACAAAGTAAACCAAAATAACAAGGAAAATCCACATATGCCTCTACCCAAGACTGGTGTCACAACATTCACAGACTATCTAAGATTTACTACATACAATTGTCTGAAACAAGATATAAAGTCTGTCTCGTGTACAAAGGAAACAGATCATAAGTAAAGATAGAGAAGATGTCAGGCCTGCGGACACCTGCAGGACTGCCTCGGAAATCACGTGGACTGAAGACTAGCTCCCGAACTACTGCTGCGCACGTATGCTGCTTCAGTACCTGAATCCGTGCAAAAAAAAACACAGAGTGTAGTATCAGCACAATCGACCCCATGTGCTAGTAAGTGTCTGGCCTAACCCCGACAAGGTAGTGACGAGGCTAGTACCAGACTCCAGATAAATATGTACAGTTATATAATATATTACAGAAAAAAAAAAAGTACTGAGCAGTTAAAAGGGAGGGGGTATATGCCTCGGGGAAACAGTTCAACTTAACAGAAACTGAATAAAAGTGAAGGAACAACACAATGTCTAAAACAATATGATAGCACTATTGTTGCGGCACGCAACCCGATTCATACGTATAAATATAATTGTTACGGCGTGCAAATCGATCCAATAAATATAATATATATATATATATATATATATATATATATATATATATATATATATATATATGTGTGTGTGTGTGTGTGTGTGTGTGTGTGTGTGTGTGTGTGTGTGTGTGTGTATGTGTACGTGTGTGTGTATGTGTTGCGGCGTACAACCCGATCAAATATAATATCTGTTGCGGCGTGCAACCCGTTCCAATATAATATATAATATATATTTGGTGTGGCGTGCAATCCGATCCAATATAATATATGTTGGAGCGTGCAACCCGATCCATATATGTATACATTAATAAAAAATATTGCGGCGCGCTACCCGTTCCAATTGTATAGCTTACAGTAATCATAAAATACTCTATCCTGGCAAGGGAATTCAACAGTACAAGTGTATTCATCCCGGTAAGGGAGAACCATCTATAATCAATCTCAATTCAACTTTTATTATTTCTATTATCACCATTTCTAACTCATAATTAACTTCTATGAAAATAAGGTAAGCTTTTGCTCAATATCACATATCTACTCACTATTTCTACCATAGTATTTTCAAGAATAAAACAAATGGCAATTTAAGACTCACGGTCATGCTCGACACCGACGTATAGATACTCGTCACCATGCATATACGTCGTACTCCACAAGAAATACATAGAGAATGTGACTCAACTCCTAATCCCTCAAGCTAAGGTTAAACTGAACACTTACCTCAAACTTTTACGGCCAATTCAATTCTCAATTATTGCTTTTCCTCTCGAATTCGACTCCAAATCAATTGAATCTATAAAATAATGACTTCAATATATCAATAAATGCTAAACAATACGAACTCAGTGCCTAATTATAGCTTTTCATCATTCTTTCCAAAAACTCAAAATTCAACCTCGGGCCCGCTTAGTCAACACTCAAGGTTCTGACCAAAATCAAATCTCACATTCACCCACGAGCCCAAATATATAATTTATTTTCAAATTTGACCCCAAAATGAGGTCTAAATTAAAAAAAAAAAAATCAAAACAACCTAACTCTACCCAAATACCCAATTTTCTACCTTAAATCACATATTTTAGGCCTAGGATTTCAATAGATATTGAAGGAAATAGAAGAAAATAAGCTAAGAACTACTAACCCAAGAGGCTTTGATGAAGAATCGCTTCAATGGTCGCCTAAGAGCTTGGAGAAGATAGGTTTTGTAATTTTTTTTAATAAATCCCATAATTACACTGTTCTGAAATTTTAAAATTTAACTGGGCGAAATTACTCATCGCGTTCACGATAGGCTGGTCGCGTTCGCGATTAGTAACACTTATAGGCTATCGCGATCGCGGGAAGGGGAACGCGAACACGAAGAGTAAAAAATGGTGTGGCCAGAAATTGTTCTATACGAACACGTGGGCCAACACGCGAACGCGAAGAGAAAATCCTGCAAAGCTACGCGAACGCGATGAAGAAAAGGAGACTCAGCCCTTAGCGTCAAATAACAATGCGCGAACGCGAGGGATGAGATGCGAACACGAAGAAAGGAAAAATTAAAGCTTCGCGAACACGGGAGATGTGACGCCGAACGCGAAGAAGGAATGGGGTCTGCAACAACTGAAGCAAAATATGCAATTTTTCTAAGTCAAAAACTACTCCGGAACACACTCCGAAACACTTCCGATCCCTCGGGGCTCCTAACCATACACAATTACCCACTCAACAACATCATACGAACTTAACCGTGCGATAAAATCTCCAAAATAACATCATTATCAACAATTTAAACCTCAAATTTAAAGCATTTTTCCAAAACTTCATCAAGTTCCAAATTTAGGATTTCAAATCCGAAACACGTCAAACGACGTCCGATTTCAACCAAATTTCATAGAAATATCTTAAAATCATATATAAGACCTGTATTGGGAGCCGAAACTAAAATACGTGCATGACTCCAACACGTTCTAATCGATTTTCATTTCAAATTTTCTTATACAATTTTAGAAAATAATTTTACAAAAATTCATTTCTCGGGCTTGGCACCTCGAAATTCAATTCCGTGCATACGTCCAAGTCCTATATTTTCCTATGGACCCTCCGAGACTGTTAAATCACGGTTCTGAGTTCGTTTACCCAAAAAGTTGACCAAAATCAAATTTATTTATTTTAACATCAAAATTTAGCATTTTTCACAGAATATCATATTTAAGCTTTCCGGCTTCGCATCCGAATGTACACGTAAATCGAGGCAACTCTAAATAAGGTTTTCAAGGCCTCTTAGACACATAATTCAATTAAAACATGTGATGACCCTTTGGGTCGTCACATTAATTTACCGAAAACACCCGCTAAACATACTTCACGTAGCACAACATTTTTTTTAGGTTTAACCAGTTGATATCAACATCCATTAATCCGACTAGTTCATATGTGTGCTACGTATGTTGTTTTTCAAGTGTCAAATACTGTTAGAGATGAAGGAAGCTCAGATTCGTCTATGGCGTTTAATAAACAAAAGGTTTTGAGTTGAGTATAGGGTTTGCTATCATTTAGGTTGTTTGTAAAAGACAACAACTTGCCTTGTTTTGTTCGTCTAAGTTCCAGATTTGGGCTGCAACATTGAGCCTTCTCAACTCAGTTTATTGGGCCTCTTTCAAACTCAATTTTATTTCAGTCTTTTGGGCCTTGTGATCCGTCTGCCCAATATCATGCCCAATAGAAGAGAATAGAAGGGAATAGAAGAAAGATAATAGTTGTACAATTTTATTCTTTGTTTGTTATAGACTAGCCAATACAATAAAGACACATAGGATAGTTAGTTATACATAGATTCTTTTCTTTTTGTATTTATACACAGTCCTTGTACAGTAAAGCATCAGATGAATATACAGAAAAGGAAAAATACTTCAAAATTGTTTTTCTATTTTATCATTGTATCAGAGCAGGTTTGATCTGCTTTAGATTCACACCACATCATTTTCTTTTTCTTTCCTCCCCATTACAATGGCGACTGAAAGCCAGCCCAGTCATGATTTGTTGAGTTCTTCTACTCCTGATACTGGAGCTTCTATAGTTGCAGGATCTGTTGTTTCTAGTATTATTGATTCAACACATCCTTATTACCTTCATCCTTCAGATTATCCTGGTATGAGCCTTGTTTCTTTTAGTTTTGATGGTAGAGGTTATGGAGGTTGGAGAAGAGCAATAATGATAGCTCTATCTGCTAAGAACAAGCTAGGGTTCATTGATGAAACCCTAGTTGTTCCTGCTGCTGATTCTGGTCTTCAAAGGGCTTGGACACGTTGCAATGATATGGGTCTTTCTTGGCTTCTCAACTCACTTTCCAAAGAAATCATAGAAAGTGTGTTGTATTCACAAAGTGCTAAGGACCTTTGGACTGACCTGGAAGATAGGTTTGGTCAAACAAATGGAGCAAAACTCTTTCAGTTACAAAAAGAGTTAAGTGTTATGGTGCAAGGAAAGTCTAGTGTTACAACTTATTTTACTAAGATGAAGGGCTTATGGGATGAACCTGATACTCTTAACACTTTTTCAGCTTGTGTGTGTGAATGTGTTTGTGGAGATAAAATAAAGAGCCATAAATCTCATCAATATGAAAGGTTGTTACAATTTCTAATGGGGTTAAATGAATGCTTTATAGGAGTAAGAAGTAACATTGTGTTATCCTCTCCTCTGCCCACTATTGAACAAGCATACTCCTTAAGAGCGAAAGAACTGCCTAAGCATACTTTTTCGGATCCAAACTTCTTTGTTCTTTCTAAGTCTTCTTCTTGCATAGAAGAACGCAACTGTTGCAAAAACCGGGATTTTAGCTTTGCTTCTTTTATCGCTATTAATCAGATACGGGGGAGGGGGGAAGCGATACCATGAGCAGAGAGGTCAAAAGGGTATGAATGATTCTAAAAGGGTTTCAACCATTTGTGGATACTGTAAAAAACCAGGACATACTATTGACAAGTGTTATAGGATCCATGGTTTTCCAACAGACTTTAAGTTTACAAGACAGAAAAGGTTCCAAGGTCCAATACAAGCCAACAATGCACTCAATGCAGTTGATGAAAATGAACAGGCAATCAATATTTCAGAGACTAAATCACTCACCAAAGAGAATGTAGCTCAGCTACTGCAGCTCCTTCAGCAAGTTAAGCTTGGACAACAAATGGCAGGAACTTCCTCTGATGCTTTTGCAAATGCTAATTGTGCTGGTATACTATCATTCTTTAATTCTCCTGCCTGTTACATTGAAATCAGTAGTCAGTCTTGGATATTAGACAGTGGTGCCTCAGAACATGTGACCTACAACAGGAAACTATTCTGTGTCCTTAAACCTTTAATCAAGCCTAGAATTGTTAACTTGCCAAATTCTCAAAAGGTTCTGGTAACTTACTATGGCTCAGTCATTCTGTTTTCTAATCTAATACTTCTAAATCTTCGATATATCCCATCTTTCAAATATAATCTCTTATTTGTTCACAAGTTGTGTAAGCAGTTAAAATATCCACTCTTTTTTACTTTTTCTCCATGTTTTCTGTAGGGCCCTACACTGAAGAGCCCTCTAGAGATTGGTAAGGAGAAGACATGTCTTTACATCCTTCAATCAAGGCCAACATCAGCCATTCCCAGTTTCATCCAAGTCTAGCAATAGTTTTATTTCTAGCAGGAAGCTTAATTTAGGACAATATGTACCTGCTTTACTTTCCTGTTTTGGTTCTATTTCCAATGTAAAAGATAAGCTATGGCACTATAGGTTTGGACATATGCCTTTCAGTAATATGAAAAACATTTCTGCTATTCCTAATGTTGTTTTATCGAAGTCTCTTACTCATTATGTTATCTGTCCTATGGCAAGACAATCTAGACTCCTTTTTCCCACAAGCAGCATTACCTCAAAGCACATTTTTGAATTAATCCATATTGATACATGGGGACCTTATAATAAACCTATTTATGATGGCTTTAAGTATTTTCTAACCATTATGGATGACTATAGTAGAGGTACATGGACCAACTCATTGAGTAACAAATCAAATGCTTTTTCAGTCCTAAAATCATTCTTGGCTATGGTAGAAAGGCAGTTCCATGCAAAAATTAAGGCCATTAGATCAGATAATGCATTTGAGTTAGGAAGTGGGGCTGCTCAATCAGATTTTTTCCTTTCTCAAGAATTATACATCAGACTACTTGTACTGCTTCTCCACAACAAAATGGAGTTGTGGAGAGAAAACACAAATATTTGTTAGAGACTTCTAGAGCTGTACTCTTTCAGTCCAATTTACCTATTTCCTTTTGGGGTGATTGTCTTTTAACATCAACTTACCTTATTAATAAGTTTCCCTAAAGAGTTCTTAATTTCAAAATACCTTATGAGGTTCTTTTTCATTCTAAACCAGATTACACAAAGTTAAAGTATTTTGGATGCATGTGTTTTGTCTCTACCCCTTCCATTCATAGAACAAAGTTTCAACCTAGGGAAATACCATGTGCATTTTTGGGATATCCACATGGTAAAAGAGGTTACAAAGTTTTGAACCTCAAACTTTTAAAGCCTTTTATTACTAGAGATGTTATTTTTCATGAGGAAGTTTATCCTTTCTCCTCTAAACTACCTCAACACTCCCCAGATTCTTTCCTACCTCACTCACCATTACGTAATTCCACCAGTAGTGTTCTTGAGTCAATCCCTGCAGTACGACCCCCATCATCAGCTAATGAGCATGCAACTCCCATCTCTCCTACATCCAACTATCATCATATATCTCCTTCTACCATAATTTTCTCTCATATTCCTGCTCCTCCACTCACACCTTTCCAAATTCAGAGTTCTCCTGTGCCTACTGCCTCCCATTCTCCTATTCCCACTAGCTCACCTTCTCCATCTGAACCTATAATAGACAACCTGATCAGAAAGTCATCTAGATCCTATAATCCTCCACTCTATCTCATTACATTTACAATGCTATTCAACTTACAAATGTTAGCACTGCCTATTTTCTCTCACCTATTTCACCTCATAGTTTTCCTTTCTTTGGGCTTTCTACCTCATACCAACATTTTCTAAATTCCATGTCTAGTATTCAAGAACCTACCGGTTACAGCCAAGCAGCACATCACCTATGTTGGCAGGAAGCTATGGCTAAGGAAATTGAAGCTCTTGAACATAATCACACCTGGGAAGTAGTGGAACTACCCCCTGGTAAGAAAGCACTACCTTGCAAATAAGTATATAAGGTGAAACAACATCCAGATGGTAGTGTGGAAAGACTAAAGGCTTGGCTAGTAGTAAGAGGTGATATTCAAAGGGAAGGAGTGGAGTTTACTGAAACATTTTCACCTGTGGTGAAAATGACTACAATTAGATGTATTCTTGCTACAATTGTGAATAAGGGTTGGGGTATCTCCCAATTAGATGTCAACAACGCTTTTTTACATGGTGATTCTTAATGAAGAGGTTTATATGAAATTTCTTATTGGTTTTTCACCAGCTTCTTCTACTCAAATTTGCCGTTTGAAGAAATCACTTTATTGTTTACGACAAGCTTCTTGTCAGTGGTATGCTAAGTTAACAACAACTTTGAATTTTAAAGGGCATTCACACTCATTGAATGTCTACTCTCTATTTTTTAAGAAGTTGGATTCCTCAATATCCATAGTTGCAGTCTACGTGGATGACATTCTACTCATAGGAAATAATGCTGAAGAACTACATGCTTTGAAAATATTCTTAAACCAAGAATTCAAAATCAAAGACTTAGGCCTCATTTGTTTGCACTTAATGGAGGTTTGAATCTTAATCATTCAGATATCAAACATTAAGTGTGTTTATTTTTAAAGTCTGAATTTTAATTATTGAGATCTTAATCATTAAGTGTGTTTATTTTTTTTACTTCACAACCACTTAATGGGTCTGAATAGGTATGTATGATTCAGATCTATAACAGAGACTTAATTTCATTAAGATACTATCACATGTTCATTATTAACTGTCGTCACTACCTGCGATTATCAACTACCACCATGACGCCACCACCACTATACCCAACCACCAGCACCACCACCACGCCACCATCATCCTCAATCATAGCCGCCAATATTATCCATCATCACTACCCACTATTCCCACAACTTCGACCACCATCATTCTCACCCATAATCAACACTTATGCACCTCAACTACCACAACTGACCAACCTATCCACTATTCCCACAACTTCGACCACCATCATTCTCACCCATAATCAACACTCATGCACCTCAACTACCACAACTGACCAACCTATCATCATCAATAACCACGGACGACATTGCCCATCATTATAACCTACCACCGCCCACCCACACCTTTCACAGTCACAACTACTACCACCATTCGTCATTAGTAACTATCACCACCCACCACCACCACCTCCATCCTCAATCATAATCGCCACCACTACCAATCACTACTAGCTACTATCATGAACCACCATCATCAAACAACATACCACCAACCACCGCCTCTAGTCGGTATTCACCCGTTAACCACCACCAACAACTATCATATTTTAATAAATTATATATTTTATTAATAAGATATTAGATTTGTTAGTATTTCATTTGAATTTTATGTTTATTAATTTTCAAATAAAGATATATTTATACATTCATATATTAAAAATAAAAAAATCTTAATTATTTTATATTCAGATCTTAATACACATCTTAACATATTCAGATGTGTATTCAGATTCATATGTCTTAATCTTAATACACATCTTAATATTCAGTTGTGTATTCAGATTCAGACGTCTTAATCTTAGAAAAAACAAATGAGGCCTTAGGGACCTTACATTATTTTTTAGGCATGGAAGTACTTCGAGAATCTTCAGGTCTGATCCTTTCCCAGTGTAAATTTCCACTGGATCTTCTCACTGAGTTTGTTGTCTTACATCAAGCTCCTGTTTCCTCTCCACTTGATCCAACTATCAAACTTTTGGCCAACACAGGTGATCCTCTTCCAGATCCGACCTTGTATCGCCATTTGTTGGGTAAGTTAAACTACTTAACCTATACAAGGCCGGATCTTTCTTTTATGGAGCAATACCTCAATCAATATATGCAGGATTCCCGAAAACCTTATATGCTTGCTGCTCTTCGTGTTCTCCAATATTTACTCAAGGACCCTGGTCTTGGATTGTTTATATCTTCTTCACCCTCTTTTCAATTGCTTGCTTTTTGTGATTCCGATTGGGGTACTTGTCCTGACTCTCGTAAATCTATTAGTGGCTTTTACATTCTCTTGGAGGGTCTCCCATCTCCTGTAAATCCAAGAAACAGACTTCCATTGCCCTAAGCTCTGCTGAAGCTGAGTATCGCTCGATGGGGCGAGTAGTTGCTGAGCTCACATGGATAGTGTATCTTTTTGAGGATCTAGCCGTTCCAATTTCTCTTCCTATTCCTTTTCACTCTGATAGCCAAGCAGCAATCCACATCGCAAAGAACCCCATGTTTCATGAAAGAACGAAACATGTGGAAATCGATTGCCATTTTGTTCGTCAATAATTTGTCGCCAGTCTAATTTCTCTGTTGTTTGTTCGATCCTCTTCTAAGTTGGCCGATCTATTCACAAAGTCCCTCACATGACCGCATCACCATAGACTTTTGGGCAAGTTGGGTGTTCTTGCTTCCTCTTCCAACTTGAGGAGGGGTGTTGGAGATGAAGGAAGCTCAGATTCGTCTATGGCGTTTAATAAACAAAAGGTTTTGAGTTGAGTATAGGGTTTGCTATCTTTTAGGTTGTCTGTAAAAGACAACAACTTGGCTTGTTTTGTTCGCCTAAGTTCCAGATATGGGCTGCAACATTGGGCCTTCTTAACTCAGTTCATTGGGCCTCTTTCAAACTCAATTTTATTTCAGTCTTTTGGACCTTGTTATCCGTCTGCCCAGTATCAATTCTAGTAGAAGAGAATAGAAGGGAATAGAAGAAAGATAACAGCTGTATAATTTTATTTTTTGTTTATTATAGACTAGCCAATACAATAAAGACACATATGATAATTAGTTATACACATATTTTTTTTTTGTATTTATGTACAGTCCTTGTACAGTAAAGCATCAGATGAATATACAGAAAAGGAAAAATTCTTCAAAATTGTTCTTCTATTTCATCAAATACAAGGAGCTGTCAACAGTTCACTATATATATACAAGTTACAACTTAGGTAGTATTATGTTCCGCTGGAGTATAATTTTGAAAAATTAACGGTAATAGGGACATTATCGTCCAAAGAAATTCAAACATTAACGACCCTTAGTAACAACCAAAAGTCCACCAATGTATTGCCACACATCCACTCCCACAACTCTACAAAATGGTCTGACATCTATCCTTCTCCGCTCCAAACTTCCAAAATGGCATCTTTTTCTATTAAATTTCTGGCACCTTCATTGCCAAATCCAGCTAGATTTTCCAAGAGTAATGTCAAGCTCCATGCAACTCCACCGTCCGTGGCAGCGCCGCCAGCTGGTGCTCCAGAGGTTGCTGCTGAGAGGCTAGAACCTAGAGTTGAAGAAAAAGATGGCTATTGGATACTGAAAGAGCAGTTTAGAAAAGGCATAAATCCTCAAGAAAAGGTCAAGATTGAGAAGGAACCTATGAAATTGTTCATGGAAAATGGTATTGAAGAGCTTGCTAAGATACCCATTGAAGAGATAGATCAGTCCAAGCTTACTAAGGATGATATTGATGTTAGACTTAAGTGGCTTGGCCTCTTCCATAGGAGAAAGAATCAATGTAAGTACTGAAGTTCAGTTCCAAATTATATATAGCTATCTCAACTACACCTTAATCCCAAACAAGTTAATAAATTATTGGATGAATCTTTTATATTTTGACTAGTTTTATGCTAACCATCAACTTATGTAACTCTGGGGCAGACGCGGATGCAATATATAACCAGCCGCTCAACTGAACCTACCATTTTTCGTACGGAGCATAGATATATATATGTGAAAAATCACTAAAATTTCAACAAATATTAAAATATCAACCCCTAATTGTGATAATGCATTAGGTTCAGTGGCGAGAAAATGAAGGTTGAACTTATAAAGTTTAAATCTTGGATCTGTATCAGCTCTCAGGTCTTGAGATTGGCCTATGCTTTGTGAACTCACATAGGGGAGTTAATTCTAGGCTATGTATATGCACGAAAGTTAATCTTGTTCTAGCTGAACTTGTTGGGATTTTCTCAAATGCTCTATTTTGTGATCTTAGACAAGAGGGGTTGCTCTGATGGTAAGCAACCTCCACTTCCAACCGAGAGGTTGTGAGTTCGAGTCTCCCCAAGAGCAAGGCGGGAAGTTCTTGGAGGGAAGGATGCCGGGGGTCTATTTGGAAACAGCCTCTCTACCCCAGGGTAGGGGTAAGGTCTGCGTACACACTACCCTCCCCAGACCCCACTAAGTGGGATTATACTGGGTTGTTGTTGTTGTTGTTGTTGTTGCTCTATTTTGTGATCTGATTTATGAGGAAAAACCAAAATACATTTCAAGATCTTATTTCATTACCATATTTTGGTGACCAGATGGGCGGTTCATGATGAGATTGAAGCTCCCAAATGGAGTAACAACGAGTGCACAGACTCGATATTTGGCGAGTGTGATAAGGAAATACGGGAAGGAAGGATGTGCTGATATTACAACAAGGCAAAATTGGCAGATTCGTGGAGTTGTACTGCCTGATGTGCCCGAGATACTAAAGGGACTAGCAGAAGTTGGGTTGACCAGTTTGCAGAGTGGCATGGACAATGTTAGGAATCCAGTAGGAAATCCTCTTGCTGGAATTGATCCAGAAGAAATAGTAGACACAAGGCCTTACACTAATTTGCTCTCCCAGTTTATCACGGGTAATTCACGAGGCAATCCAGCAGTTTCTAACTTGTAAGTATCTTGCATACAGTATTCCTATTCATATGTTTTCCTATGCGTTGATCGTGCTATAGTCATTAAGTTGTGGATTTCGTATTATGGTATTTAACTTATATATAAGGGTGTATTCTGGGCCGGTCCCGGGCCTAAACGGGCCTCGCGGTCCCGGTCCTGGCGGTCCCGGTCCTAAACGGTCCAGGGCCTGGCGGTCCCGGGCCTGGCGGTCCCGGTCTTCGTGGGCTTGGTGGGTAAGACCGGCCCGTGACGGGCCTAAGCCCACATGGTCCCGGGCCTGGCGGTCCGGGCCTGGCGGGCTTCGTGGGCTTTTAATAAAAAAAAAATTATTTAATAAGTATATATATGTTAACTATATATATGTTAAGTGTATGTATATATATATATATATGTATGTATGTTAAGTATATATATGTTTAGTATTTATATATGTTAAGTATATATATATATTAAGTTTATATAAGTTAAGTTTATCTATGTTAACTATATATATATATTAAGTTTATATAAGTTAAGTATATAAGTTAAGTTATTTATATATATATATATATATATATATATATATATATGTATTAAGTACTTATATTAAGTATATATATAAGTTAAGTTATATATATAAGTTAAGTTATATATATATATATATATATATATATATATATTAAGTTATATATATATATATATATATATATATATATGGTAAGTATTATATAAACTTAATATATATATATATACTTAACATATATAAACTTAACTTATATATATGTATTAAGTTTATATGTTATGTATATATATAATATATATTATGTATATATATTATATGTATATGTATGAAATAGATATATATATTGTATTAAGAGATAAATCAAAAACTTGTGTAATAATTTTTATTACTAAAAATGACATATCTTTATTAATCTTCTCTCCCCCAATGGAATGAGCACAACAAGGTACTAATACCACCATTAAAAGAATAAAAACTAAATAAGATGTGCCAAAGTACAATTTACAACACAATCTACATATCTCTAACAAATCTCATAAATCCTTCAAGATTTGGAGGAGGTTCCGTTGGCGGTGGTGGAAAAGAAGCTTGTTCATCACCACTTCCCGGCGAAGCAGCATCCTCAACAAGCTCTGCAATCATTTCTTCGTAAGCGTCATCCACATCCGGTTGTGATTCTGCAAGTCCAAAGTTTCTTCTTTCCGAGCGGATCCAATCTCTAAATAGCACTGACTGCTTTATTACTTCTACCAATATCGGTGGTAATAGAAATTCTATTAGTTATATGACTAAATAAATACCGCAAATATTGTTCGTATTCATGTTTAAATTTATATATATCGGCCTTAATTGTTGCACGAGGCCAACCTTTATAAGTAGGATTAAAAATTTTTCTAATATAATGCACAAAATTAGGATTAGAAGGAAAAGTATACGGTAAACACATAACGGTAACCATCTTTGCTAATTCTTCCCTATCTTTGTTTGGATCGTAATATAATATACCTCCGGTGACAGTGTTTATTCCAGGTTGAACTAGATTAGAACTCGTACTAGCGTTACCCGCTTTTTCTACACTTGTCCCCTCTAGCTTGTGCTTTTAATCTGTCATATTTAGCTTTTTCAGTAGGGTGTGTTCTTATGTTTCTAGTCAAAGTACCTGTGCCACTACGCGTATATTCATGAACCAACAATTTATTACAATTTTTACATTGAGCCTTATTTTGATCTCTTAGTTGAGTAAAAAATTGCCAAACTAATGAGGTTTCTTGGCGTTTAGAAGGTTGTCTATTAAAAGTCGGTGTTTGTACGGGTGGGTGTTGTGGTTCAGTTGGGTTATTAGCCGGACTAGTAGGTGTGTCATCTAAATCCTCTTGGGTTTCATCTACATCATGTTGAGTTTCATCAAAATCCTCTTGGGTTTCATCAAAATCCAATTGCCTACGATGTTGTAAATTAGGATAAAGAGCAGTCATAATTTCATTATCTAGTTGATCTTCTCGTGAAATATTATGACAAAATTCAGTATCGCTAAATTGAAAACAAGGATTATCACTATCAAGAATAATTGGACCACTAGGACGGGTAGGTCGGGGAACCGGGGGGGAGGTTAGTTGGTTGACGACTACTTTCACCCATTTTAGCTTTTTCCTTAGCACTAAACATTTTTTTCAATGAAAATGCCATTTTATTTATATTTATGCAAACAAAATAACACAAAATATATTCTTAAAAATTAAGAGTTGGAACGACTTTACCGAATTGACGAACAACTTCTTCAAAATTGAAAATTGCAAATTGTTGAAGACTTGAAGACTTGAATACTTCAATTCACCAACTTCACAAAATTTCACAAAATTGGAATAATAATATAAGCAATTGAGAGAGATTGAGAGAGATTAAGATAGATTGATGAATTGGTGAGTTAAAATGAAATAATGGGGGGGTATTTATAGTTGAGAATTGGGAAAAAGTGTAATTATATAAAGTTTGGGGTTATATTAAAGTTTGGGGACCATTTGGCTAAATTTTGATAGCCAAAAACGGCTATTTTTTTACCTCCAACGGCTAGTTTTTAAATCTGGCCGTTGGGCCATTTTTTTTTTTAAAAAAAAAAAAAAAAAAAATTTTTTTTTTTTACCGTTGGGACCGGTTGGGGCCCGCCAGGCCCGCGAAGACCGGCCCAGGACCGCTACCCGGTCCCGGTCTTCGCGGTCCCGGTCTCGCGGTCCTAAGCGTAAGGACCGGCCCGTCACGGGCTTTAGGACCGGTTGAAGACCGGCTCGGCAGGACCGGCCCACCAGGACCGTTGGGACCGCCAGGCCCGCGGTCCCGGTCCGGTCCCGGTCCGGGACCGGCCCACATTACACCCTTACTTATATATACTCACATTGTAAAATTTAGTACATATTTTAGCATGTTGTAGGAGGTAACCAACCTTATAATCTAGGTTATTAATCTCATCTATTATAAAACCAGATACCTATAATATCTTTCAGGTGAACTTATACTGTATTTCCATACTTGATTACTTGTAAATCAGTCAAGATGGTATATAACCTAGTATATCCCTCCCCTCCCCTCCCCTCCGCACACACTCTGAGAATCAAAATAAGAGTTTTTCCTTTCTTAGCTTTCCCCTGATTTTCAAAAGAGGGAGGAACTCTCTGATGTAGTTATGTTTGTACTAATCTTCATGATAACAACCGTATGGAATCATTCATTTGATAAAAAAAGAAATTGACTTATGATCTTGTTATTGAGGGAGAGGTTAACAAAAGTGTTGAAATATTTTGGTTTTGTTTCAGGCCAAGGAAGTGGAATCCGTGTGTAGTAGGCTCTCATGATCTTTATGAGCATCCCCATATCAACGATCTCGCGTACATGCCTGCCACGAAAGATGGGCGATTTGGATTTAACCTGCTTGTGGGTGGGTTCTTCAGTGCAAAAAGATGTGATGAGGCAATTCCTCTTGATGCATGGGTTGCAGCCGATGATGTTGTTCCGGTTTGCAAAGCAATACTCGAAGCTTTTAGAGATCTTGGTTTCAGAGGGAACAGACAGAAATGTAGAATGATGTGGTTAATCGATGAACTGGTGAGTGATACATTGGTGCATTGACAATTTTCTTGCTTATCAGTCTAATGATTTAACAAATAGCCTCAACTATGTCTCCTTGCTGTCATAGTATAACTGTTTTAACTAAATATTAAGGGCCTTATTTCCAGGTAAAATACATTTTCTGATTTGGTAGTCTTTTTTATCAAGTACAACTTCGTGTATGGTAGAGACTTAAAGATGCATTCTCCTCTAGGTAGATATCTGCTATGTGTCTATTAACAACAACAACAACAACATACCAAGTATATTCCCACACCTGGGGTCTAGAGAGGGTTATCTGTACGCAGGCGTTACCCCTATATTGTACAGGCAGAGAGTTTTAATTAGATGGTCTAAGTTGTAACGATTTCAACTAATGCAGGGTATAGAAGGATTCAGGGCAGAGGTCGAGAAGAGAATGCCACAGCAACAACTAGAGAGAGCATCTCCAGAAGACTTGGTTCAGAAACAATGGGAAAGGAGAGATTATCTTGGTGTACATCCACAAAAACAAGAAGGCTACAGCTTTATTGGTCTTCACATTCCAGTGGGTCGTGTTCAAGCAGACGATATGGATGAGCTAGCTCGTTTAGCTGATGAATATGGTTCAGGAGAGATCCGGCTTACTGTGGAACAAAACATTATTATTCCCAACATTGAGAACTCAAAGATTGAGGCACTGCTCAAAGAGCCTGTTCTGAGCACATTTTCACCTGATCCACCTATTCTCATGAAAGGTTTAGTGGCTTGTACTGGTAACCAGTTTTGTGGACAAGCCATAATCGAGACTAAAGCTCGTTCCCTGAAGATAACTGAAGAGGTTCAGCGGCAAGTTTCTTTGACTCGACCAGTGAGGATGCACTGGACAGGCTGCCCGAATACGTGTGCACAAGTTCAAGTTGCGGACATCGGATTCATGGGATGCCTGACTAGAGATAAGAACGGGAAGACTGTGGAAGGCGCTGATGTTTTCTTAGGAGGAAGAATAGGAAGTGATTCACATTTGGGAGAAGTATATAAAAAGGCTGTTCCATGTGATGATTTGGTACCACTTGTCGTGGACTTACTAGTTAACAACTTTGGTGCAGTTCCACGAGAAAGAGAAGAAACAGAAGATTAATAAAATTTAGAATAGTTGGTGATTTTGCTGTGTTCATAACATGTAATGTATGATAAATCAATGCAAACATTTCCACCTATATGAGAATTATTACATGCTACATATATTCTTTTGAAGAAAAGTTGCATTGGTACTCCTAAATTGAATATTATTAATACTGCATTGTTCCTTGTGGATGTTACTTGTAAGAACTGATTCTCTGAAGTCACTGCTCTGCAGTTTTCTTCTTTATTACTGTCCAGAGATTACATGGTATCACACTCTTTGTAGTTGCAAAACATATTGAAGTGAGTGCCAAACCGAAATCACGTACTCCTAAATTTCATAACTTTCATGCCAGGAAAGCCAAGAGAGAACACAGGAAAGAGCAAATTGTTCTGCAACTTTACCCTGCAACAGTAGTTTGCAGCAGAGTATTATGATGTTGACAAGGTAAAGATTAAGCATAACAAGATCACTTGCTATCTGTTTTATCTTCACTCTTCATCTTTACCTTAGTTTATCTACAGGATTACAGTATTCAAGGTTAATTTCCCTGGCTTCAGACTCCACCAAATTTCTTCAAATATTTGACCATTCATCGATCAGAACAGGCAAATCACATAAGAAAGGAAGGATAAATCATATACTAGATGTAATTGGAGTTCAAATCCTGAAATTTAATATAAATATTTTAACATCATTCTTCATTCTCCAAGGTTACATAACTACATCCGAAGTTTCAGCATAATGTTGTAATGACCTAAGCTGTAGCAGAGTAGGCGTAATTTTAACAATGTTTTCTTAAAATATTTTTCCAAGCATTATCTGAAGGTACCAGAAAACTTTCCATGTTGTTATGATTATAACTGCTTAACCTTCCATTTGTACATTATCTTATTAGCTTCTTTGTGCCTGATTTTCTTTTAGATGTTTTCTTCATTATTTTAAAATATCGCAGATTGCAGATGTCTGGTCTTGTGGGGTGACTTTGTTTGTCATGCTGGTTGGAGCATACCCTTTTGAAGACCCGGAGGAGCCTAAAAATTTTCGCAAGACAATACAGGTAACTTCTTATGCTCTATTGTTACTGCAAAATCCTCTTTGTTTGCCTTATTGACTCATTACATTTTCTGTTTCACAGCGAATCTTGAACGCACAGTATTCAATTCCAGATTATGTACATATCTCTCCAGAATGTACATATCTCTCCAGATTTTCTTCCCTCATCTTCTGTCTCAAAACATAGTTTGAGGTCTTTCTAGTAATTGTCGACTGTGGTGTTGTAACACTTCTGTTCATGACTCATCATTATTTAAACTTTAATGTTCTCTCTGTCAGGAAAATCTTGTATTCAGGTCCCTGTGTATTAGTCCTCTGTGGTTTCCTCATTTTGCTAAATTTTCGATTCTTATGTGAGGGTCCTTTCTTTTATTTCTTAAGTTGCCTGGTGAAGGTAATAATATGCTTGTGCTGTTTTGATATTTATCTTTTATCTTTGTTTCCAATTAGTATATATTTAGTTTTGATTTCATGATGCTACCATTTTGCATTGCATCAGAGGATAACGATCCCCGAGATCAAGAACCACTCGTGGTTCTTGAGGAACCTTCCTGCAGATCTCATGGATGATAATATGACAAACAATCAGTTTGAGGAGCGACATCAACGTATGCAGAGCATTGACGAAATCGTGCAGATATAACTGAGGCCACCATTCCTGCTGCTGGGACCAACAGCCTTAATCATTACCTTACTGGTAGCTTGGACATTGATGTTGAGATGGAAGAAGACTTGGAGAGTGACCCTGACCTTGATATTGATAGCAGCGGAGAGATTGTCTATGCAATGTAAATGATTTGTGCATACTATGTTTATGGATCAAACCTAAGCCGATTGTTGTAGGTCTTAATTATCTGGTCTACCTTTTGGTTTTCATTAGTTCACAGCAATACAGGCTTTCCTCTCTTTGTTATCTCTCAGTGGTTGTGTTGTTGTTGTATTACTTGATTTCCCTTTTAAAACTGTGTACTTGTAATCTGCCATGTATGTAACATTACTTTTTTTTTTCCAAAGTAGTATGTATGGTTGTTTTACTATTACTAAGGTAGTAGTTTTAGTGGTATCAACTGAATCTTGCATGTTTCTGGCACTCTTCTGCTAAATGTTTTTGCAATTTATTTTGCATTAGTCCTGTGCTTATTTGTTGTTAAAGCTAACTCTTTTTCTTGTCCTGAAATTGAGCGGCTTCCATTGGCATGTGATGGAGAGAATGTAAATTGAATCAATTTTGAATAGAACCAAAATATAGGTATAAATTCTTTAAGGTGAAGAAAAATAAAGCCAAAATTTATAAAATGTAAAAGAAAAAGTAAAGACGAAAGATATTAGTTTTAGGTTAATCCATTTTTATGATAATTATATGAAGTTTTATGTTAGTTAAAAGGACTTGAAAATGGTAGAGAGAACTTCATTTATAGCCCATCGGGCAAAACTAATATCAACCGGTAGCGGGACTTTAAATAACCGTCACAGTTTAAAAGAAATACTATAACAATTTTTTAGCATGAAATTCAATATTACAGATATGACAGAAAAATATTTATATTTGTAGCATACAGTTCCATTAAAATAGGAATATTAACTATTAATCCCTAAACATAAGAAATTTGAATGGAAAGTTAATAATTATTTGTACAAAAATCGTGTCTTTTTTTCTTGCTTTATCTATTAGCTTTCCTTCTTTTTCTTCGTCTTCTTAGTTTTGTTTTCTACCGAAGTCAATATATTTTTTAAATTTGTTCCATTCATTTTATTTTTAATTATCTTTCTTAAGTTTTTCTCTTATTTCTTTCTTCCTTTCTTAACATAAAGTTCTTATTACATAAAAATATATCTCTTAAATTTAATTAAGATGGTATATATATATATATATATATATATATATATATATATATATATATATTGAAATCCTCTTCTCTGTGTTCTTCTTCACTACAATGGTGATTAATTCTTAACATGGTATCAGAGCTTGGTTTAAATTCAAGGAGATTCATCAATGGAAGATGAATAAAGAAAATTCTCCAGCTAAGTTTTGTAAATTTCACAAAATCTGAGTAAGTCTGTTTTTTCTCTCTTCTTCTTCTTCGACTGCGATTCAATGGCGGTTACTGAAAATGAACCAATTTTGATTTTTACTATTGAAAATCAGAATAATGATTTAGTTCATCATAATCATCCCTTATATATACATCCTTCTGATACTCAAGGAGCTGTTCTTATCTCGATTCAATTGCGAGGATTTGAAAATTATTCCCTGTGGAGTAGATCTATGAAAATTGTATTGCATGGCAAAAACAAGTTAGGTTTTGTGCTAGGAACCTGTAAAAAGGAATTTTATGATTCCAGTCTGCACGAACTCTGGGAACGATGTAATGCAATTGTTTTAGCATGGATAATAGAACACTGTAGCTCCTAATCTTCTTAGTACTGTGATCTATGCATCCAATGCTTTTAAGGTTTGGGAGGACCTTCGTGAAAGATTAGGAAGGTGAATGCTCACTACAACAAATTTGATTATCAATGATAAATTATTTTGTCACCTATAATTCACTTTTCGTCACCAAAGATATGTTGTGACGAAATTTTCTTTGTCAATCTTTCGTCTCTAAAACACCGTCACTAATAACATATAAAGGCAACTTTGTGTTTCGTCGCCAAATAACAAAGTATTAAATACAAAATTATTTTTCGTCCCCAAATACTTAGTTTTTATGACAGATTTATTTGTCATAAAAAGTACAAAAAAATCATACTAAATAGTATGATTTCGTCACTAAGTGTATTAATGTCGACGAAACTACCTCATCTCTAAAAATTTAGTTTATTTAGTGACGACGTCAAATATCTCTAAAGCTACGTATGTTTCGTAGTTGAAAAATCGTAATTTTGTCACTAAAGACTACCTTTTATCTACAAAAAGTGTTTCGTCCCTAAATATATAGTTAGTGAGATTTATAATTTTGTAGTTAAACTACCCTCTCGTCCCTAAAAAGAATATTTTCATCGACAAAATAAAATTGTCACTATAAGTCATCATAATTGGTGACAATTACAATTGTCAAAAAATACAATATTAATTCGTAGTCAATAAAAAGATGATTTTGGGACATAAATTATTTTGTCACTAAATATAGTGTGTTTAAGACGAACTTAATTTGTTTAGTGACGAAAATGTGATATTCCTAAAGACTATACAAAAGTGAACTTTTTTGTCACTAATAGATGACGTTTTTATTCGTATTTGTTTTAGATTGACGTTATACAAATTTTAAATAACATAATAAAATAATCAAGGTAATAACATAAAAATAAAAACAATCTAATGTAATAACAAAAATATTCACCATTGATCATAAAACTAATATTAAAACTATATTGAAATAAAAGCTCCATAAATTAAAAGAACATAGTTAAAGTAAATATGTCTAAAATAAAAGTCTAACAGAAAATATTACTCCTAAACTAGAACTGAGAAGTGGAGAACTGTAGTGACACTTCACTTGAAATTACTATTGATCCAATAGTTACCTTTATATACCTATATAAAAGATAGAGAAAAAATTATGATTTAAGTTAATACTATATGGTATCAAGGTATAAATAAAATATAATTCTTGTTAGACGTAGAGTTTAATTGGTAAAATAAATAATTGAATTGTGATACAAATAAATAAAAATGAGAAAAAATTAAATAGTGTGAAGTTTAGTGTACCCAAAGGTGATAATCTGGTGGGGCTCAATCTTCGCTGTATCATTAAAAAAACATTCGAACTTAGATGTTAAAAGAATTATAATTGAATTTATCATTTAAAGATGTAGTACTTCTAACCTTGATGGTGATGTGCCAATAAAATAACGCTTCATTTGGTTTACTATTTCCTCTTGGCTTGCCCTTAAAGTACCCAACTCAGAAGTTAATGTTTGTATCTTTATTTGCTGATTTGCTAAGATTTACAATGATGAGAAAACAAATAAAGGACAGATTTATATCAATATTACTCTTTATTGCATATATACTTCTTCATTTTCTCAAGACCTTTTCCCATTGTCCTTCCACGATCTTTTCTGATTCTAGTTGAATCATCTGCTTTTAAAAAGTAAAAGTCAAGTTCTTCGCTACTTCGTATGTACTAAAATCAATAAGAAAGAATGCGTGCAATGTAATTTAGCAGATAATGACTTTCACGGAAATGGAAATCCCCAATATACTAACAACAATGAGCAATAAGCATCAGTAAAAAATAGAACAGCAATAACTAATAGATATACTCCTCGTCAATATAATATATAAAAGGTCTTTATTACCTGAATAAGGAGTATGATTATTATTATTTGATGGATCAAATGATCGGTTAGCTTGAGTGAAAGCACATGTAATTGTGGTTCGTTTAAATACACGTCCGCCTGGTGCCATTGATTTGTAGAATTCTACAAAAAAATGCTAATAATTTTAGTATATTCATCAGATATAAAATTTATTACTTTAACAAACCAAAATTTAGAAATAACTAAAGAAAAATTCAAAAAGAACATAAAGAAAACTAAATCTTTGGAAGCCTCTCCAAAGCAAGCACTAATATGGCCGCACACAACCACAAATTTGAGATAACAAGAAAAGTTGTTACTTATCCCCCCAAAACTACAAATAACTAATGCACCAAGTACACTGCACAAGTACATTGCATAAAGAAAAAAAAGGAGCATTGCACACTAAGTATATGTGTAATGACCCGGCCCGTCACCACGTGAGTTGTCACCCTGTTATCCCCGTTATATGCTTTTTAATGTTACAATATGCATGTTGGGTTAGTTTGAGCCAATCCGAGTCGAGTTTGGTTGGAAATGAGACAAATAGTCTCTTAGAAGAAGGAATAGTTGAGAAAAGTCAGCTGGATGTTGACTTGTGAGTTGGAGAGCTCGGAATTGAATTTTGATGATTCAGTCAGCTCCGGGAGTTCATTTATGAGCTAGGAGAGCGATCGGAAGTGAATTTGGAGGTCCGGTGTAGTTTTAGGCTTGAATTGGCTAAAGTTGAATTTTGGCGATATCCGATCGATAGGTGAGATTTTGATCCGGGTGTCAGAATGGAATTTTGACAGTTGCAGTAGCTCCGTTAGATGATTTTGGATGTGCCTGCAAAATTTCAGGTCATTCGGAGGTCGTTTGGTCGGGTTTTTGACCGAATGTCGGTTGCGGAAGTCTTAGGCTTGCATTTGCTTGGATTCGATGTTTTCCGTGTTTAAGGGCATGTTTTTATGATCGGAACAAGTTTGTATCGTGTCATGAAGTATGTTGGTGGTTTTCGTTGGGGTCCCGGGGGCCTCGGGATGAGTTCGGGGGTCCAAACGGACCATTTTTAGCCTAAGAGAGCAGCTGATTTGCTGCAATTTCTGCAGAAGAATTTTGTTCTTCGCGTTCGCGTAGGGGTCCACGCGTTCTCGAAGTGTATCAGAGATTTGGGGATTTTTGTTCATCGCGTTCGCGAGGAGAGGGACGTGAACGTGTAGGGTCAGGCCCGGTGAGCATCGCGATCGCGAAGGAAGGAACGCGTTCGCGTAGGTCTGAGGCGGTTGGTCATCACGAACGCGACTGAAAGCCACACATTCGCGTAGAGTAAAAATCAAAGCTGCTGCGTTTGTTCATCGCGAACGCGTGAGTAGGGTCGTGTTCGCGTAGGGTTAAAGGGCTGGGCAGTCAATTTAAGTCCAGAACATTTCAGACGCGGCCCTTCATTTATAAAACACCATTGTTGATTCTTAAAGAGAGAAAGTGACGGGAAATTGCTGGGATTTCATCCGGTTATCATTAGAGGTAAGTTTTATGGTTCAATTATGTATTTTTATCTTGAAATCCTCCTCTATTTCACTGAAATTGGATGAATTAATGGGGAAATTTAGCCTAAGCCTAGGTTTAGGTAAAATATCGATTTGAGTGGGCAAACGGAGTCCAATATTGGAAAACTTTATATGCATAGACTCGTGTTGAGGCGAGGATTCCAAATATGTGACATTCGTAATTTTTCGAGAAGCGTACCAAAAGTCGGGTTTTGACAACTTTGTGGGTTTTAGTGCAAATTGAGTTATTTCGAATGGGATATGTGTAATTAGCATATATTGACGTATTCTCTATGATTTTGAATAGATTCGACATCCGAGGCGGCTGAATTGCGAGGCAAGCGCAAGGAGGACTAAGACTTCTACCGGATCGAGGTGAATGGTGATAGTAAATAATGTACTGAGGGTTTGAAACCCCGTAATAGCACTTTACAGTGCTACGATGAGATGAGACACGCGTCATGTGACAAACGTGGGGGCGTTGTGATTAGGGATTTGGACTTGGTCCTTTCTGATTGATAGTTTACTGTGCAATATGACTGAGATTGAGCTTATAACTGTGTAATTGGGCTAGTAGCCATGTTTGGGGCCTTGTGCCGATCTGTAGAACATTAGGGAACCTGTAGAGCTAGGTGACCCTTATATCATGTTGGAAACTTACACTCAGCCGTGAAATTAGCTGTATAGCATATCGTGGGCCAGTACTAGATGTGTACTGTGTGAGATAGACTACTTAGGGTGGAATTTTCCTGATTTAGCTGAGTGGGCCTGAAAGGCCAATTCTATATTGATTGGGACAGGGTCGATGGCCCATTATGAGGTATTATATATATATATATATATACACACCCGCATTGGATCGGGCTGCACGTCGCAGCAGTATAGTTATATATGTATATATATATTGGATCGGACTGTACGCCGCAGTAATATATGTGTGGATCGGGCTGCACGCCGCAGTATCATAGCGCTTGGGCCTAGGGAGCCCCTCCGAAGTCTGTATACACCCCAAGTGAGCGCCGTCGACGTTCAATGGAGTGGGTTGAGCGCCGCAACGTTATATGTATTGGAGCGGGATGCACGCCGCAGTATTATACTTATACATATCCATATACGTACTTAAATACTTATGCATTATAGATATATGTATACATTTCGATACATTGAGTTGGTCGTACCGCATAGCGGTACAGTGAGGATTTTGTCAGTGTGGGACCTTGTTGAGTTAGATGTGAACCGAAAATGAGAGTATTCGCCATTGTGATGACTTACATGTGGGGTTGCCTTAGAACTGTTTAGTGATAGTGCAGAAGTTCTTATTTTCAGTTATTGTTTATTATTGTTACTCACTGAGTTGAAATATACTCACCCCACTCCCCTGCACTTTTTGTGCAGATTCTCAGGTGCCAGAGAGCAGTTGAGCTATTGCAGCTGCTTATTCATATCTATTCTGCGGAGACTACGAGGTAGCTGCCGACGCCCGCAGAACCTATTCTCTCCTTCCCTATCATTTTGTTGCTTTCATTTTGCCTAGACTTGTTTGTATAAGATGTCTATTCTGTAGAGGCTCAGACTTGCGACACCACGATTTGGTTGGGACCGTATCTTATATGCTTCTACGATTACGTTTATCATTTTGATATGAACACTCACTATTTAAGTTTAACTTGATCACTTGAAATTAATAATTGGCTGGTTTAATGGATAACATGGTCGGGAATGGATAACACGGTTGGGCTTGCCTAGCATTGTGTTGGGCGCCATCACGACCAGGGTTTGGGTCGTGACAAGTTGGTATCAGAGCCTAGGTTAACAGGTCTCGCGAGTCATGAGCCGGTTTAGTGGAGTCTCGTGGATCGATACGGGGACGCTTGTACTTATCCTCGGGAAGTTGCAAACCTTTTAGGAAAGCTTCAAATTCTTGAAATTCTTATCGTGCGTACTTGATTTAGCTTGAGGTATGATTCTTGAAATTCCTTCTACACATTGATGTGCGAACTCGAGTGCTTAGTGATAAATTTGCCTAGATGGCTTATGATTCCCCAATCGAGGGACGAGATATAATCTCTGTGAGTTCAGGTTGGGCCAGTCTGGAGGACTTAAGGCCGGATCCTTGACTATGGCTTGAGCACCAAGGTGCTAATTTCACGAGCCGGTATTACAAAATTCATACGATCAGTATTGACCTTAATTGTGAAAATGGCAGTTTGATAATGGGTGAGCCGTAAGGTATTCGATTCCTATTGTGATATGATATGTAGCCCTAGCTGTGGGCGTGGTGAGTATGTTCATGTTCCTTAATGGAAAGGTAAAGCGCATTACGTGTGGTAGTATGAGTTCAGACGCAGGAAGAACGAATTGGCTGTGCTATGAGTATTGGGGTGAAAGGTAGTTGATATATGTTATGATGGAGCAGGCGCAACGCATGTTCATGTACTAATTTTGACACTATAATTCGTGTAGCATTGAGACTAATGTTGTTGATATGCATTGTGATGTATTGTCGAGTTGCAGATGTATTGTTAGGATGGTTTTGGTGACTCTCTGGCAGGTGGATAGGCCAAATTACAAAGGAAACTCTGTCGAAGTTTTTGGAAATATTGGGGCTTTGAAAAATATTCCTGTCACCTAAAGAATGGGCTAGCTGTTGTATGTGCATGAATACAAGAATTGCAAAAGAGTTAAGATTTCTAATTATTCGAGTCCCCGCCGAAGCTTGTAAATGACTTGAGTTTAGTCTCACTATAACATTGTGACATCATTTGAGTAAGAATGCTATGAGTGGATAAAAGTGCTTTGATGTATGGCTCCGAGCCAAGTTGGGAAGGTTGTTATTGATTAATTGAGTGCACTGTTGTGTGCTATGTTGGTGCTGTTTCTATGTATGTTGGGAAAATCTTTATAAAGGTGATATGGTGCTTCGTAGATGTGAAGAAATACTAGGATGGTCGAAACTGATATTGATAAAGAATGCTCGGTGTGTAGTAGAGAAAAATAGCTAGTTGTGTCTGTATGTAGTCATGTTCAGCAGTGTCAGAGTTCTAACAAGGCATGAGTGATTCTGTTCAATAAGACAGTTGAATTATAACTGAATAAGGGTGAATGCCGCCCGAGAATAGTCTTGCAGTGTTCAAGATTTTGCTTGTAACGGTCAGATGTCTTAAGATTGTATATGTGGCTAAATACGGTGGTTTCATTAGAAGAGATCAAGAGTTGTGTTATATTATGTGAATGATGGGATTCTATGTATCCGTATTGGAAGGTAATGATAACGAATTCAAAATCGCAAAAAGTCCTTCAAAACATAAGTATTGTAGAATGTGGTACTTTTGGGAAACATTGAGAGAGTATTCAGTGGCCTATGGGTCTTAGACCCTGTGGTCCTATGTACGAGTCTCGTGGGGTAACATGAGTTGAGGTATTATGGTGCTACAGTAAAGAGGAACGTTGTCGGATGCGTTTCATATGGCCGAGCTTGAGACTATATATATGTTTGTTGTAATGAGCAACTTGACTCGATGTGCATTTCCTCTTGCGAGATTTATGCGTGGATCGGGTGGTACGCCACCACGGGTTATCTAAATCGGGTGGCACACTACCACGGGTATGGTATCTGGATCGGGTGGCACGTCGCCACGGGTATGTTATTGGAACGGGTTACGCGCAGCAACAGTGTGATGTGGAGAATATAGTTTCCTATATGTTACTTTGTATACAATACTTCCTAGCTTCTAAGGAATAGTCCGTATTAGGTACCGCTCGAGGAATAGCCCATCGGTTGTGTCCATTCAGGATTTGATAGCATATATTAAATGTATCACCGTAAGTGTGATTGATTGCTTGAGTTCAGACCTAAATATGTGCGTGGCTAACCGTTTTGAGCATGGTGACTTGAGGTGCTCCATGAGTAATAGTGCTTGGGTAGAATCGTGAGTCGTGGCAAGGCCACGTGATGTTATGACATTTCAAGGAGGGTTCAGGTACCCGAACTCTATGATGTGAGACGAGGTCTCAGTTACGTGTTGTGATGGTATTGAGGAATTTGAATTACATCTCTTTTATGTGAGTCGGTTTTCATGATTTGAGTGTGTTCATATCGTTTCTTATGGGATCCTGTGTTGTGCTCGATGTGACTTAGGCCGATGCTGAGGGTTCATGTCACCAGTATGGTGTGTTATAATCGAAATAATCGTTGGAGTCATTAATGAGTACGAGCATATTTGATCTCAGTTCGTTAGAAAGGTAATATCGAGGTTTGGCTCCGAAATCTATTGTGGTATCAGTTAAAAAGGGAAATGGATTCATGAATGGATGACCTACGAGAAGGGTTCGGTATATCGCGTGTTCAACTGCCGTGGGCAGGATATGAAGGCATGGGAATAAGACTTAAGCTAATGAAAAAGGGTTTTTCAGTTAGTACTTGGTTACCTTGGGCAATTGTTGTGATCAGAGGCCATCGTCTCGAGCGATTGGGTTGTTTGATACATCATGTGATCTCACCCGGAGTGGCGAGTATGAGCTATTACAGTTGGATCGTGTGTATCCTGACTATAGGCATGAGACTAGGATTTGGTATGTGATTTCGGAAAGTGCAATGTGGTCTATGGTGCGGATGGGCTATGAGATTTCCAGCAATAGTGTGTACCGGATTTATATGAGATAGGGTGACACGGGATCGTCCTGAATATATGCTTGGAAGGGTCATTCAGCTATTGGGTTACTTCTAGTAAACCTCTTGGTCCGCTCGAGGGCGAGCGTTTGCTTAAGTTGGGGAGAATGTAATGACCCGGCCCATCATCACGTGAGTTGTCACCCCGTTATCCCCGTTATATGCTTGTCAATGTTACAATATGCATGTTGGGTGAGTTTGAGCCAATCCGGGTCGAGTTTGGTTGGAAATGAGACAAATAGTCTCTTAGAAGAAGGAATAGTTGAGAAAAGTCAGCTGGATGTTGACTTGTGAGTTGGAGAGCTCGGAATTGAATTCTGATGATTCGGTCAGCTCCGGGAGGTCATTTGTGAGCTAGGAGAGCGATCGGAAGTGAATATGGAGGTCCGGTGTAGATTTAGGCTTCAATTGGCTAAAGTTGAATTTTGGCGATATCCGATCGATAGGTGAGATTTGATCCGGGAGTCCGAATGGAATTCCGATAGTTGCAGTAGCTCCGTTAGGTGATTTTGGATGTGCCTGCAAAATGTCAGGTGATTCGGAGGTCATTTGGTCGGGTTTTTGACCGAATGTCGGCTGCGGAAGTTTAAATGAAAACCTAGGCTTGAATTTGCTTGGATTCGATGTTCCGTGTTTAAGGGCGTGTTTTTATGATCTGAACAAGTTTGTATCATGTCATGGAGTATGTTGGTGGTTTTCGTTAGGGTCCCGGGGGCCTCGGGATTAGTTCGGGGGTCCAAACGGACTAGCCTAAGAGTGCAGCTGATCTGCTGCAATTTCTGCAGAAGAATTTTGTTCTTCGCTTTCGCGTAGGGGTCCATGCGTTCGCGAAGTGTATCGGAGAGTTGGGGATTTTTGTTCATCGCGTTCGCGAGGAGAGGGACGCGAACGCGTACGGTCAGGACCGGTGAGCATCGCGATCGCGAAGGAAGGAATGCGTTCGCGCAGGTCTGAGGCGTTTGGTCATCGCGAACACGGCTGAAAGCCACGCGTTCGCGTAGAGTAAAGCTGCTGTGTTTGTTCATCGCGGACGCGTGAGTAGGGTCGCGTTCGCGTAGGGTTAAAGGGCTAGGCAGTGAATTTAAGTCCAGAACATTTTAGACGCGGCCCTTCATTCATAAAACACCATTGTTGAGTCTTAGAGAGAGAAAGTGAGGGGAAATTGCTGGGATTTCATCGGGTTATCATTAGAGGTAAGTTTTATGGTTCAATTATGTGTTTTTATTTTGAAATCCTCCTTTATTTCACTGAAATTGGATGAATTAATGGGGGAATTTAGCCTAAGCCATGGTTTTGGTAAACTGTGGATTTGAGTGGGCAAACGGAGTCGGATTTTGGAAAACTTTATATGCATAGGCTCGTGTTGAGGCGAGGATTCCGAATATGTGACTTTCGTATTTTTTTGAGAAGCGTACCAAAAGTCGGGTTTTGACAACTTTGTGGATTTTAGTGCAAATTGAGTTATTTCGAATGGGATGTGTGTAATTAGCATATATTGACTATTCTCTATGATTTTGAACAGATTCGGCATCCGAGGCGGTTGAATTGCGAGGCAAGCGTAAGGAGGACTAAGACTTCTACCGAATCGAGGTGAGTGGTGATAGTAAATAATGTACTGAGGGTTTGAAACCCCGTACTAGCACTTTACAGTGCTATGATGAGATGAGACACGCGTCATGTGACGAGTGTGGGGGCGTTGTGATTAGGGATTTGGACTTGGTCATTCCCGATTGATAGTTTACTGTGTAATATGACTGAGATTGAGCTTATAACTGTGTAATTGGGCTAGTAGCCATGTTTGGGGCCTTGTGCCGATCTATAGAACATTAGGGAACCTGTAGAGCTGGGTGACCCTTATATCATGTTGAAAACTAACACTCAGCCGTGAAATTAGCTGTATAGCCTATCGTGGGCCAGTACCAGATGTGTATTGTGAGAGATAGACTACTTAGGTTGGAATTTCCCTGATTTAGCTGAGTGGGCCTGAAAGGCCAATTCTATATTGATTGGATCAGACTGCACACCGCAGTGATGTATATGTGGATCGGACTTCACACCGCAGTAATATATACACGTGGACCGGACTGCACGCCGCAATATTATTGCGCTTGGGCTGTAGGAGCTGATCGTGGCAAACTCAATCCGAAGGTATGAGTGAGCACTATTACTCTTACCCGTATAGTGGTACGGGGTCAATTTCCTTAGGGAGTTAGATTTTTGGAGTGAATAATTGTGTTGCACTAGAATTAAGTTTTGGCTTCTAGTTTATCTTCAAACATTTTTTGGTATTTTTAAACTATCAACTATTCTATCTATTACTATTGAGTTGTCTAAATTATGCTAAATCTATTTCTAAGTATGATTTTTCTAATGGGATAAAGGGGAATAGGGAAGTAGCTTATACCTAGGTGGAATAACTAACGGGTATGGAAATTCAATGCGAAAATGATACATGAGATATTTCGATAGCCGTTGCTCTATACATTCATTCTCACACCTCTCGGTAGAGAGAACAATTTTGCCCAATTGACTCTCTCGAGACCAATTGGGTAGGCTAATTTGCCCAAGCAACTTTAGGCTAAAGTTGGGTAATTACTCTCTCGAGGTTTATACCCGTTACTTGGGACTACCATTCTCATGGGTCCATCCCAAGTTCTTGTTGCGATTGAGTGAGAGGTTTTAGACCCTCTTTCTCAAGTAGAGACCAAACCCACAAATATAGACTTCATGTTTGCAACCACAAAATCCAAATTAATTACATTCATTCAACCCAAAACCAATTACCCACAATCATCCTTGCATTTAATATTCTAACCCATCAATTACCCACGCTAGGGTTGGGCTACAACCCTAGCTATGGGTTTAGCTAGACATAGAAATTGAAGAAGAAGAAGAAATTGAAGCTAAAATTGACATAATAATTAATGGAAAATGAAATCTCAAGTCAAACTAGTACAAAATTGCCTAAAATAGGCGCGTAAATGTTCCTCACGAGCTCTGCCGCTACAGTATATCGTCTAATATGACCTAAAAAAGAAAAAGAAGCTATTTATACTACCCTAAAATTTCCGGACAAAAATGCCACTGCGGGACTCACGCGGACTGCACACTTTTATCGTGCGGCCGCGTAGGGCAATTGGGCTGCTGAAGGTCCTCTGCTAGAACAGGCACGCGGACCGCACACTTTTGTCATGCGGCCACGTGGGAACAGTGATGTAGACCGTATACATTTGACAAGCGGTCGCACTGCACAAATACTCTGCTTGCATAGCCTCTGATCCTTTATCCACGCGGGCCGCACTGATATGGCATGCGGCCGCGTGAGCATAGTAACGCGGACCGCATAGTTTTGGACGCTGTCGGCGTGGGTCTTGTCTGCAATTGAGACTTCTGTGATCCTCACCTGCGCGGCCGCACACCAAATCAGTGTGGTCCGCACAGATCTTGCTTGAACCTGATGTGTCTGTGAACCAGCCTGTGCGGCCGCACAGGCTTCCTTGAAGTCCTTCATCTTTTTGTTGGCACTTTGGCGGTTTCACTCCTTTTTGAGCCGCTTTGATGGTATTCATCCTCAATTCGCGCAAACCTGCAAATTAGCGCACTTGTAAGTAATTCAGAGCCACTTAATCACATTTTATGCACAAAGCTAAGGTAAGACGGGGTTCAAAATCATGCAAAATTCCTAGTTATCAACTCCCCCAAACTTAAACTTTTGCTTGTCCTCAAGCAAATCAAATCTAAGACCTAACCTTCAGAGAAAAGACACCAAATCACCCCTACTTGTTCGGGGGTAACCTCACAAACATCAATTGGGACTAACAATTGCCCCTAATGCAAATGTATCATTGAAAACTTTTTGAAAACTTTTTTAAGCATTTTGGTTCAAGTGTGACACAAGAGCTTCGAGGGTTGACTCGATCCATCAAGGAGCCTTTCTCAAGCACTTTGGTTATTTTGGACCCCAAACTTACACACCCTCGGCTCTCCCTAAGTGCATCTCACCTTTTTAGGGTATTTGCACTCAAATCAATGTGGAGAATTTCACACTCGCTCTCTCAAATAAGAGACCCTAAGCCCGACACTAGGTACCATATGCTTGCCCTTTATGTAAGTATCCACTAATGTAGGCTCTTCTCAACTTGAGATCATATAGGACTTTTTGGGAGTCTTTGTGAAAGCTTTTTGGGTAGGGTAGGACTTTGGTTCTTAGTGGTTCAACCTTCCCTAAAGCATTTCTTTTGATTCATTTATGGAACACCTTTTTGACTCTTTTTGGCATTTCCTCTTTTAAAGGGGTGAAAGAGAGGCACCATGGCACTATTCCATTTTGCAATTGGCACTTCTTCTTTGAACAATTAATTCTCATTTTTCCTTCTTCCTTTTTCACTTATCAACTCTTTTTTAGTCCCCCATTTTGGGTCTTTTTTTTCAACTTCTCGCTTGTTTTTCTCTTCGTTTCCTTTTTCTTCATGCCTTTTCTTTTTCTTATTGCGTTTGTGCCTTTTTGCCACTTTGGTGCCTTCCTTGTTCGTATCTTTTCTTCCCCCATCCCAAACTTATGCTTTTTCAATCACTTTAAGGGAAGATCTTTGGGTGCCAAGAGAAGGTCTAAATTGGGTATAGGCTTGCACTTTGGTTTATGAAGAAACAAGGTTTTAGGCTCAAAATGGGTGACTAGGGATTCATTTATTGCTAGGTTGGAAGGAATGATTCATGATATGTTCATTTGGATCAAAGGTGGCCTACACTCACTTCTCAAGTCAAGTTTTCACCTAGGATTTCGCCTCAACAAACATTCAGGGCAAGTTCTAGACCATCGGTACGGTGCTTGGGCTCACAATTCTACTTTCTCACCACACTAACACTCAGAGATCACCAAGAAATGGAGTCGAAGGCCCACAACAACCTCGAAATAGATTCGAGCACACTTTGGTCCATATGACCAATCGATGGTTGTTCGATCAACACAAGACTCTCAAGGCCAAAACTTTCACCAATCTAGACACAACTTGATGTCTTTGACCATAAGATCGGAGACAAATGTGCTAGGCCCAAGTGAAGTTCGCCCGAGGTACCCTTATCCAACAAAAAAGTTTGAAAAACAAGAACAAAAAAGAAAAAACTAACTAAACCCTTAAGAAAGTTGTCACGCTATCTATCATAGGGAAGAGCCACCCGGTTCACACAACACTTTACCCTTGGAAAGAACCGTGGAATTAAGAAAACCAAGGGTTTATTGAAAGCTTAAAACAAAAACGACTGATTCTACGAGAACAACCAAAAATAAAAAAGCAAATGAACTATGAACAACGATGGATCCATATATATAATCAAAAGAATGTTGAAAAATGAAACTAAAGTAGATCAAAGCGTTAAAATATATACAAATACTACGTCTACGAATGTGCTAAAAGTAGTCAAATATATACAATCCCAAAAATCAAAAAGTAAGGCACACCCCCACGAATAAAAGCTAGCATTGTCCCCAATGCTAACTATCAAATAAAGCAGAAAGAGAAAGGATATAGATGGCCCCTCAAGCCTGATCAACAAGGTGGCTCTGACTGGCTCCTCATCCGCTGTAGTGCTGGGGACCTCAGACTGGTCCCCAACCTGCTCTGGTGCTGCTGGGATAGGTGCCTGCTCTGGAGGAGGCTCATCTGCTACTGCGGGTCCTGCTGTGGGTACACTAGGAGATCCCTCATGCTGCTCAGGTGCTACTCTGATGACCACTCCCTCAGTGTTGGGGAGCTTCCTCTTCTTGCGAGGCCTGAGCTCCTCCTGCGGCTGCTCCGGCTGTGGGTCTATGGATGGCTCACCAAATAGGAGATCTAGGGGCAACTGGTCAGCTACCAGTTTGTCCACCTGCTCCTTAATAGCGGCAACTGACTCTGTTGAGGCCTTGGCCTTCCTCAGCTTCCTGTGCTTCCTAGCAAGGCTTTTGAGTGCCTTGCTATGTGAATCGACCGCCTCAGCTAAGCTATCCTGCTTCTTCATCATCTTTTCCTAGTTTTCCAGGATTTTCTTCAGTGTGTCCTCAATAGAAGCTGGGACCTCCACCGTCACAGGTGCACTGTGAGACTGAACCACTGTCGTCAAGGTGGACAACTTGGATGTCGCAGCTGACATCCAGTTGTTCAGACTAGTCAAAGTGTAAGACAGTTGGTTGGAGTGAACCGGTGCGTCTTGGAGACTGGAATCTCCAGATTAGCTGTAGAGGAGGAGGGTGTTGTAGATGGACCCGGAGGGAGTGAAGTAACCTGCTCAGTAGTGGTGACAGCTGGCTCCTCAGACTGGCCAGCTGTGGTGGAAGTGGTGGCTTGGCCCTTTTTGGCCGTCTTAGGGTTGTCCGGACCCTTTTGATCATACAACGAGTACACCCCCGCCGGAGGCACCAGAACATCAAATTTCTTCCTTTTCACCTTCAATTCTCCGAAGTACATAGTCAATGTGTTGGGGAAGGGGTAGTTCGTCTTGGTCTCATTGGACACCTTTGAGATGACTCTATACATGATATTTCCCACATTCAGTGGGAAGCCTGCCATGATCGAAGCTACCAACACTGCTCTATCAATCAGCACAGAATGGTCATGAGTAGTGGGATCCAGATGGTTGCAGACAAAGGTCAACCACCATTTTGCCTCGAAGCTAACGGTGTTCCTATAAATCTTCTCCAGTGCTTTAAGCCACACCAGAACAGTTCCGGGAGCCGCTAGTACCTCTGCTAACCACAGTCAGACCTCCTCCTTCTGAGCTAACTTCTCCAGATACTGAGATTCATCTTCCTCAACAAACCCCAAAAACTCATTTAGCGACTTCCCATCAAACAACACAATCTGGTCCCTAACTTTTGTGGCAGTGGAGTCCCGCACTAGATGGTGAATATTGACATAGAACTCCTTCACCATATGTTCGTTTGCATTCTCTACCCGCTCTTTAAAGAAACCCCAACCCTCTCTTGTGTGAAACTGTGCTTGCACGTGAGGGTTGTGCGGAAGCAGGTCCACATCTATAAACCTCCGCTCTGGGATCAATCTCCTCTTTGGCCACCACTCTCGGAACTTATGCCATTCTTGTTGACTGACAAACCTATCCGCCCATACATTGGGATCCCTGGTCCGCTCTATCCCCCCAACCTGTGGCTCACCTCCCTCACCCTGGCCTCCACTCTCCCCTGATAGTGAAGCTGTGGGAGAAGTGGAGTACTCATCATCACTATTTTGCTTTTCAGCTCGAGACTCATCAGACGAGTCTGAGACTACATTGACTTGCTTGGAGGTGGCCTTGGAAGCGGCCTTGGAAGTAGCTTCTGTGGGTTGATCTCCCTCTGGAGATGAGGATGGCATGAGTGGTACTGAGACTTCTATGTGGGAGGGGGCAGACTCTGATGTGATACTCTTTAAAGGGACGTAATCACTCCATGTGGAATGAGAAGCCGCTCTATCAGCTTCCCGAATGATCTTTCGGGTTTTCTTGATGTTTTCCCGGGCCTCCGGGGTGAGTTTTACTATCCGTTTGCCTTTGCCCCCTTGGGAGGGACCACCCCTCCCGGGTTGTTTACCCCCACGCTGTGCTAACATTTTCTTCATTGCCTGCAAAAGTATAATCTATATTGGCTAGTCGAAGCATTTGAGCAGTATACAATGACAGAATATCATAAGTAAAACAAGAACAGTGAAGAACAGAAGCCATGCGGACCATACACTTTTGACACGCGGTCCACACTGGCTAACCAGCGCCCAGTAGTATCCTCTGAAGATGACCCACGCGGACCGCACTGTTTTGTCTCGCGGCCGCGTGAGGTCAACACGGACCGCACACTTTTGCCACACGGTCCGCACAGGTCAATCACCCAACAAACAGACTCTCTGAAGTTGACCCACGCGGACCACACTATTTTGTTGCGCGACCACATGAGGTCAACCCGGACCGCACAGAAATGCATGTGGTCCTCACAGAAGAATCCAACATAACTGTCTTTCTCTGAACCTCGGGCACGCGGTCCGCACTAATTTGGACCGCGGCCGCGTAGGTGTTCTTGGTTAATCAGACATTCACGCGGACCGCACACCAAAAGTGTGCGGCCGCATATGGCAAAAATTCAGCAACTGGTAGGGTATTCTTGTTGTTCAGTTGAGTCCATTGTGTTCAATATCCTATGTCCTAGGTGTCCCTACTTAGTTATTTTAACAAGGAAGATTAGCCCTAGTTCTCTAATTAGCATGCTTGATCCTAAAGTTATCAATTAAAAGAAGAAAATAACGAAATTAAGAAGTTATGCTAACATTAATTATCATTAATTAAAATAATGAATAAAATAAATCAAAGAATAAATGTTACCAAGAGTGGTTGAAGTTGTAATTGAAGCACAGAGAGTAGAAGTGAATAGTGATTTTGTGTCTCAGATTGAAATTTGGCCAAAAGGTTTAATGAAGGCCAGAGGTCCCTATTTATAGAAGAGGATGTGGGACCCATAACTTACCTACCTGCGCGGCCGCACACTTTTGGCACGCGGACCGCGCAGGATTTTCCGTGTGTTCAATTTTCCCAGCAGGTCACGCGGACCACACTATTTTGGTGTGCGGCCGCGTGCCTAACTTCAGAAACCTCCTCAATGGTTAAGTTTCCATGCGGACCACACTGTTTTGTGGTGCGGCCGCGTGGCAAACTTCAGAGACCTGCTCAAATTGACCAACTTCCACGCGGACCGCACTGATTTGTGGTGCGGCCGCGTGGCCAATCTTCAGAGACTTGACATTTTTCCCTTCTCTCTTGTCCACCCCACGCGGACCGCACTTTTGGTATGCGGATCGCATGGGTCTCCTTGGTTTTAGGACCTCACTTTCATCAACCCACGCGGACCGCACTGTTTTGTAGTGCGACCGCGTGGCCCAAACTTTAGAGAACTGTTACTCTGTATTTTCCTGCATTATTTCAACACACTCCTGCAACACTTCACACACTGTTAGCTCAAAAATCCTATCCTACTGATGAAGAAAACAAAGGAAAAGAAAAACACATGGGTTGCCTCCCAATAAGCGCCTGATTTAACGTCGCGGCACGACGCAAATTACCATACCATCACCTCAAGTGCAAAAGCGCTACCACCTGGCTGTCATCCGGCTTCCCCAAGTAGTGCTTCACCCGATGCCCATTTACCCGAAATATTTCACCATTCTTGTTCTTTAAGTATAAAGCTCCAAACGAGGTTACACCTACTACCTCAAAAGGGCCACTCCACTTTGACTTGAGCTTTCCCGGAAACAATCTCAACCGGGAATTGAAGAGAAGAACCATGTCACCAACCTTGAACTCCTTGCTTCGAGCATATTTATTGTGAAGGTACTTCATCTTGTCCTTGTATAAGGAAGAGCTGGAGTATGCATGAAATCTAAACTCGTCAAGCTCATTCAAATGATCTACCCGGAGATTAGCCGCTACATCCCATTCCAAGTTCAGCTTTTTCAAGGCCCACATTGCTTTATGTTCAAGCTCTACCGGAAGGTGAAAAGCCTTACCAAACACCAATCAGTAGGGAGACATACCAATTGGCGTTTTGTAAGCCGTCCTATAAGCCCACAATGCATCATCTAGTTTCTTGGACCAATCGGTCCTATTTGTATTGACCGTCTTAGACAAGATGCTTTTGATTTCCCGATTTGAAACATCAACTTGACCGCTTGCTTGGGGATGGTAAGGAGTAGTGACTTTGTGATTAACACCATACTTGGTCAACAATGAATCGAAAGCCTTGTTACAAAAATGGGATCCCCCATCACTAATGATGGCACGGGGGGTCCCAAATCTTGTAAAGATATATTTCTTCAAGAAGTTCACAACACTCCGTGCTTCGTTGTTAGGAAGATCCACGGCTTCTACCCACTTCGAAACATAGTCCACTGCTACCAAAATATATGTGTTTCCACAAGAACTCACGAACGGTCCCATGAAGTCAATGCCCCACACATCAAAAATGTCCACTTCTAGAATGGTGTTTAGGGGAATCTCATCTCTTTTTGAAATTCCACCTGCTCTTTGACATGCATCACAGCTCTTCACCAGATCACTAGAATCCTTGAAAATTATCGGCCAATAGAATCCACCAGTCAAGACTTTGGAGGCCACCCTTACTCCCCCATGGTGACCACCATAGGAAGAGGAATGGCAAGCTTCCAAGATGCTCATTTGTTCGCTCTCCGGGACACACCTTCTAATCACTCCATCCGTGCAAATTTTGAACAAGTACGGATCATCCCAATAAAAGTCCAAACTCTCCCGCTTTAGCTTTTTTCTTTGGTTGGAAGAGAGCTCATATGGAATCACACCGGACACAAGGTAGTTGGCTACTCGGCAAACCATGGCATATCATTCATTGACACTGCAAGAAGTTGCTCATCCGGAAAAGAATCATTGATTTCAAGGCCGTTGGATGGCCTCCCCTCCTCCTCTAGACGAGACAAGTGGTCCGCCACTTGATTTTCACTCCCTTTTCGGTCCACAATCTCTAGATCAAATTCTTGAAGGAGAAGAACTCATCTCATCAATCTTGCTTTGGAATCCTTCTTTGTCATTAAGTACCGGAGGGCGGCATGATCGGTGTGGATTATTACCTTATCCGCCATAAGATAAGGACGAAATTTCTCCATGGCAAACACAATCGCTAACAACTCCTTCTCCGTGACGGTATAATTCCGTTGGGCCTCATTCATTGTTTTACTTGAATAGTACACTGGGTGGAACATCTTGTTGAGCCGTTGACCAAGTACCACACCTACCGCAACATCACTAGCATCACACATTAGTTCAAAAGGCAAATTCCAGTTGGGTGCGGTGATTATGGGGGTAGTTGTAAATTTATGCTTTAACAACTCAAAAGACTCCATGCATTTCTCATCAAACACAAACTTTGCATCATTTTCCAAAAGTCTACACAAAGGGTTCACAATCTTGGAAAAATCTTTGATGAATCGCCGATAGAACCCGGCGTGCCCTAGGAAACTCCTCACCCCCTTGACAGAGTTGGGTGGAGGGAGCCTTGAAATGACTTCAATCTTTGCCTTGTCGACCTTAATACCATCTTTTAAAACTTTGTGCCCCAAGACAATTCCTTCTTTCACCATAAAGTGGCACTTTTCCCAATTAAGCACCAAGTTGGTATCTTCACATCTAGCCAATACGCGGTCCAAATTTGCCAAGCAATCATCAAAGGAATCTCCAACTACACTGAAATCATCCATAAATATTTCGAGAATGTCTTCCACCATGTCGGTGAAGATCGCCATCGTGCACCTCTGAAACGTGGTTGGGGCATTACACAATCCGAATGGCATTCGAGAGAAAGCGAATGTGCCATAGGGACATGTAAAGGTAGTCTTCTCTTGATCTTCCGGGGCAATGAGGATTTGATTATACCTCGAATAACCATCCAAGAAACAATAATAAGCTCTACCCGCCAATCGATCCAACATTTGGTCCAAGAACGGCAATGGAAAATGATCCTTCCTCGTCACCTTGTTAAGCTTTCTATAATCCCTACAAACTCTCCAACCCATAACAGTACGAGTAGGAATTAGCTCATTCTTTGCATTGGTGACAACGGTCATGCCGCCTTTCTTGGGAACACATTGGACCGGGGAAGTCCAAGAACTATCCGAGATTGGGTACACCACCCCGGCATCCAACCATTTTATAATCTCTTTCTTGACGACCTCTTGCATAGCCTCGTTCAATCTTCTTTGATGCTCCAATGATGGTTGAGCATTCTCTTCCAATATTATTTTGTGCATGCAAAATGCGGGGCTTATTCCCCGAATGTCTGCCAAAGTCCATCCAATCGCTCGCTTCCTCTTTTGTAGAACCGCCAAAGTGGCGTCAACCTGCATGTTAGTCAAGCAAGAAGAAAGAATGACTGGCAAAGTGAAATTGGGACCCAAGTACTCATACCTGAGGTAAGGAGGAAGTGGTTTCAACTCCAACACCGGCGACTCTTCAATCGATGGCTTTGTAGGAGGAGTCTTTCGGTTCTCAAGATCCAATGATAGCTTCCTTGGCTCATATGAGTACGAGCCCATACCATGTAAGTCATTCACACATTCCACACGTTCGTCATCTTCGTTGGTCTCCATGTTTAAAAGTACCGCCTCAAGAGGATCCTCAACATTGATCGTGGCGCTTGTGTCATCCACTATCACTGCTGTGACAATGTCCACAAACGAGCACACTACGGTGCTATTTGGTTGGCACATGGATTTGCACACATGGAAGACCACATTCTCATCACCGACCCGAAATGTCAATTCTCCGGCTTTAACATCCACAAGAGCTTTCCCGGTAGCCAAGAATGGCGTACCAAGAATGATGGGCACCTCAAAATCAACTTCACAATCAAGAATGAAAAAATCGGCCAGTATAATAAACTTGTCAACTCTCACTAGCACATCGTCAATAATTCCCAAAGGCATTTTCATAGAACGGTCCGCCATTTGCAACCTCATTGATGTTGGACGGGGTTGTCCAATACCCAAGGTTTTAAAGACGGAGTATGGCATGAGATTAATACTAGCATCCAAATCACAAAGTGCTTTGGCAAAATTTGCACATCCGGTAGTACAAGGAATAGTGAAGGCTCCGGTGTCTTCTAACTTGGGAACCATGGAATGAACTATGGCACTCACTTGGTGAGTCATTGTTATCATTTCACAATCCATTGACCTCTTCTTCGTCACCAAATTCTTCATAAATTTCGCATACCCGGGCATTTGTTCAAGTGCCTCCACCAATGGCACATTAATGGTCAAGCTCTTCATCATCTCTATGAACTTTTTAAATTGATTATCTCCTTTTTGCTTTGCCAGTCTTTGAGGATACGGTGGAGGGGGCCTGGCAAGGGTGCCTTGGCCTTTGGAATAGATGGCTCGAGAATATCAATGATGTGTTCCCTAGACGGGTTCACGGTATCTTGGGACTCAATCCCGGCCTCATCCTCAATTTCAATCCTCACATCATTTGTTACAATAGGCTCAACCACACGGTCATCACTCATTTGTATGTCATCATCATTCAAATGGGCTTCCGCATCCACAACTCGATTCTCATTTGTGGCATTTACAACACTGCCTCTTCCACTCCTAGTTGTCACGGCCATCACATGATTGTTCCCTTCCTTCGGGTTCACCACCGTGTCACTTGGTAGTGCACCTTTAGGTCGGGAGTTCAAGGATTGAGAAAGTTGGCTGATTTGCACCTCCAAATTCCGGATTGAAGCATTATGAGAAGCTAGTTGGGCATCCGAATCTTGATTCTTTTTCATCATTTGCTCGAACATGATTTCAATGCGACCCATATCATTGCCCGAAGAACTTGATCCTTGTGAATGGAAAGGGGGTGGATTGTTGGGTTGTTGGTACATAGGAGCTCTTTGAAAACCTTGCCCCCGATTGTTTTGAGTACCACCATTATTCCACCCGCCTTGATTGTTATTGTTCCCCTAATTGTTGTTGTTGCCACTCCAATTGCCACCACAATTTCCTTGATTGTTCCAATTATTGCCTTGATTGTTCCACTGTCCACCATCATTCCTATTGTTGTTATTATTCCAATTTCCTCTTCCTTGATTGTTCCCCAATTGCCTTGGGAACGCCATTGTTGGTTGTTTTGATTTCCTCTATTGCCTTGGAAATTGTTCACATATTGACAATCTTCATCTTGATCATCAAAGCCATCATTAGAAAATCCTCCATCATTGTTGTTCTCATTTTGATCATATTAGCTTTGTTGCGCTTGTTTCCCTATATTCCTTCTTTTCAACATTGACACATTTTCCATAGAATTCACTCAGCGTGGATTTTGCACTTGTTGAAGTTGAGCTTTCGCCAATTGATTCATGGTTGTAGTGAGCTCGGCAATGGCTTGTACATGGTCATGCAACTCTTTATGTAGATGAATAACATTCGGATCTCCTTGAGGTACATTCGCCCGACTTTGCCATGCCGAAGAAGTGTCGGCCATTTGATCCATTACTTCACATGCTTCCTCCAAAGATAACTTCATGAAATTGCCTCCCGCTAGTTGGTTCCCAATGCATTGGTTTACCGTGTTGATCCCCCTATAGAAATTTTGTTGAACCATAGCATCGGTCATGTCATTGTTAGGGCACTCTTTCACCATAGTCTGATATCTCTCCCAAATTTCATGCAACGGCTCATTTGGTTCTTGCTTGAAGGCTAGAATCTCATCTATCAATGCTGCCATATGAGTAGGGGAAAAGAACTTGGCAATGAACTTATCCGCCGATTCATCCCATGTAGTGATTGAATTATTCGGCAACCTCTCCAACCAATCTAGCGCCTTACCCCTCAATGAGAAAGGGAAAAGTCACAACCGCAAAGCATCTTCGGACACATTGGTTTGCTTGCTACCCCAACAAGCATCTACGAATCCCTTCAACTGCTTGTAGGCATTTTGATTGGAGGCACCCGTAAAATACCCTCTTTGCTCCAATAGTGTCAACATCACATTTGTAATTTGGAAGTTCCCCGCCCGAATTGGGGGAGGAACAATGGTACTAGCATATCCTGATTTGTCATTGGTCTTGGTGCAACCCTTGGCGGTGGCGGAGGAGGGTCTGGAATTTGGCCTTGTTGATTAGCATTTCGAGCCCTTCATGGTACATTTTGTATAGGAAATTCATCTTGCTCAAGATCCTCTACCTCCTCCCCCACCATGGCATCTCCAAGGGGAAGATTAGCATTCCCATTAAGAGCCATTTGTACCTATTAAAATTGAATCAAGAAAATTAGTAAAAGAAGGAAAGAAGAAGCAAAACACAACACTAGCAACACAATTAATCAACACCGTTTAACTCCCCGGCAACAACGCCAAAAAGTGATCGTGGCAAACTCAACCCGAAGGTATGAGCGGGCACTAATACTCTTACCCGTATAGTGGTACGGGGTCAATTTCCTCGGGGAGTTAGATTTTTGGAGTGAATAATTGTGTTGCACTAGAATTGAGTTTTGGCTTCTAGTTTATCTTCAAACATTTTTTGGTATTTTCAAATTATCAAGTATTGTATCTATTACTATTGAGTTGTCCGGATTATGCTAAAGCTATTTCTAAGTATGATTTTTCTAATGGGATAAAGGGGACTAGGGAAGTAGCTTATACCTAGGTGGAATAACTAACGGGTATGGAAATTCAATGCGAAGATGATACATGGGATATTTTGATAGCCGTTGCTCTATACATTCATTCTCACACCTCTCGGTAGAGAGAACAATTTTGCCCAATTGACTCTCTCGAGACCAATTGGGTAGTCTAATTTGCCCAAGCAACTTTAAGCTCAAGTTGGGTAATTACTCTCTCGAGGTTTATACCCGTTACTTGGGACTACCATTCTCATGGGTCCATCCCAAGTTCTTGTTGGGATTGAATGAGAGGCTTTAGACCCTCTTTCTCAAGTAGAGACCAAACCCACAAATATAGACTTCATGTTTGCAACCACAAAATACAAATTAATAACATTCATTCAACCCAAAACCAATTACCCACAATCATCCTTGCATTTAATATTCTAACCCATCAATTACCCACACTAGGGTTGGGCTACAACCCTAGCTATGGGTTTAGCTAGACATAGAAATTGAAGAAGAAGAAGAAATTGAAGCTAATATTGACATAATAATTAATGGGAAATAAAATCTCAAGTCAAACTAGTACAAAATTGCCTGAAATAGGCGTGTAAATGTTCCTCACAAGCTCTGTCGCTACAGTATATCGTCTAATATGACCTAAAAAAGAAAAAGAAGCTATTTATACTACCCTGAAATTTCTGGACAAAAATGCCCCTGCGGGACTCACGCGGACCGCACACTTTTGTCGTGCGGCCGCGTAGGGCAATTGGGGTGCTGAAGGTCCTCTACTGAACAGGCACGCGGACCGCACACTTTTGTCATGCGGCCGCGTGGGAACAGTGATGCGGACCGCATACATTTGACATGCGGCCGCACTGCACAAATACTCTGCTTGCATAGCCTCTAATCCTTTATCCACGCGGGCCGCACTGATATGGCATGCGGCCGCGTGAGCACAGTAACGCGAACAGCATAGTTTTGGACGCGGTCCGCGTGGGTTTTGTCTGCAATTCAGGATTCTCTGATCCTCACCTGCGGCCGCACACCAAATCAGTGCGGTCCGTGCAGATCTTGCTTGAACTTGGTGTGTCTCTGAACCAGCCTGTGCGGCCGCACACCAAAACAGTGCGGTCCGCACAGGATTCCTTGAAGTCCTTCATCTTTTTGTTGGCACTTTGCCGGTTTCACTCCTTTTTGAGCCGCTTTGATGGTATTCATCCTCTATTCGTGCAAACCTGCAAATTAGCGCACTTGTAAGTAATTCAGAGCCACTTAATCACATTTTATGCACAAGCTAAGGTAAGACGGGGTTCAAAATCATGCAAAATTCCTAGTTATCAGGAGCCCCTTCGAAGCTTGAGTATAGTGTGGGATCGGGCTGCACGCCGCAGCAGTATAGTTATATATGTATATATATATTCGATCGAACTACACGCCGCAGTACTATATGTGTGGATCGGGCTGCACGCCGCAGTATCATAGTGCTTGGGCCTAGGGAGCCCCTCCGAAGTCTGTATACACCCCCAGTGAGCGTCGTCGACATTAAATGGAGCGGGCTGCGCGCCGCAGCGTTATATGTATTGGAGCGGGCTGCACGCCGCAGCATTTGTCACGACCCTAGTTCACCAATCGTGAACCTGTCATGATGGCACCCAGTCCCCGCGACTAGGTAAGCCTAACACATTGAGGAATATATAAGTTTGTGAACATTAAACAAGAAATAGCGGAAAAACGATATAAATAGGAATGTAATCCGTGCCGCTTGGCACATACACTCGTCAAACACACTGTATAAAAATAACACCAATACCCGGAATCCCACGGGTAACACAGACTAAAAGGGTAAATACAACTGTGTCTCTATATATCAAGAGTATCTAAAATAACGAAATGAGGGAAAAACATCTACTAATACTATCAGAATAGAAGGAGGGCCTCCGGATCCGCGGATGTAGCAGATCATACCTCGAGGTCTCCAAACGTGTTGCTGAATCACCTAGTATGAGCCTGCCTTGATGTATCTGGATCTGCACAACAAAAGTGTGCAGAAGAGTAGCATGAGTACACCACGGCGGTACTCAGTAAGTGCCAAGCCTAACCTCGATAGAGTAGTGACGAGGAAGGTCAGGGCCCTACTGAGAGAACAATAACATAATAATCAAAACAGTAATAAGCAGGAATATGTGAGAATAAATCTGAAGTAACATCAATAAGGTAATTACTACAACGGACTACGAATAACTAACTACAAGTAACCAACTCAACAAAACTCAAACCAGCAAGTCCAAGATCTGTGGGAATTGAACCCGCAGTCTCAATAATAGTATCTCTGGGTCTTCGGGAATCGAACCCGCAGCCCATGTCTCAATACCCCAGGATGTGTCTCAATGATCTCGGGATCTCCGGGAATCGAACCCGCAGTCCATATCTCAATAATATATCAATAGCTCCGGGTCTCCGGGAATCAAACCCGCAGCCTTTGGATCTCCGGGAATCGAACCCGCAGTCCACAAACAATACCACTCCGGGTCTCTGAGAATCGAACCCACAGCCCTGGGATCTCCGGGAATCGAACCCGCAGTCAACCAACACAACAGATAAAGAAAACGCACAGAGAAAATATAATATGCTTAACTACAACTTCACTAAGAACTAGTGCCAACAATTATCAAGAAGTTCAAATAAGACAATTAGGCAATTAGACAGATAAATCCTATCTAGTCATGCTTTTCTAACGAATACCAGGTAAATGTAACAATTTAATCAACTAAGAACAGGAATATCACTAATCAGACAATTCAAGTACAGTGAGTTACAATAACCAGCGCATGTACACGCCCGTCACCTCGCGTACAAGGCTTTTCAACTATCACATAATATCCTAGGGGTGAAGGTTCTCCCACACGAGGTTAGACAAGCCACTTACCTCGACTCCGGTACAAAAACCGCTAAGAGACAACTCTCTTGCCGCGAATGTCGGCCTCCATATGTGTAGTATCTGTTAAAAATCAATAGAATCACATCAAAATAGGCCAATTAGGCATTACCCAATCAAAACAATTCAAGATACACCCAAAACCACAAGTTGCCAAAACCCGACTTTCGGTACGCTTCTCGAAAAATTACCACTACAATAAAAAAGATTATTGGCGACAATAACAATTGCTGCTATACCATTTACGGGCCATTGATATTTAGCCGCTGATATTGGGGTCGGCAACGCCTTAAGCGACGTTTCTCACAAAAGCTGGTAAAGGTGTGACTTATTGTCGCTAAATATGATTTGCTTTAACGGCAATTGTTTGCGGCAATTATGATGGCCGCTAAATCCAATCCAAAAATAGCTACTAATGCTCTTTTTATGTCCATTTTTATAGCCGCAAAATTCAAAATAATGGTCGTTGTAGGTCAATAGCTTTAGCGGTAATTATTTTGTGGCAATTAGAATAGCTATAATACTCCTTAAAACGAATTAGTATGCCCTTTTAGCATCAAGTTAAATGGCTAGTAAATTCAATTAAATTGCTGCTAAAAGTAATTTTTAACAACAATTATAATGGTTACAATATCTCCTGTGAAAACATCATAATTTGCCCTTTAAGCGTCTATTTTTGTAGCCAGTATATTTTGTTAAATTGTCACTAAGTCACAAGCTTTCACGACAATAGTTTAGCCATCATTAATAATGGCTACTACATTCATTCAAAAAATGATCCAAATAATAAATCAAAATAATATTGATTCATAAAAATATAATGTATCTCATTGAACCTTAACAAACAAAAGGAGGTACTATTGTAGAAATCCAAAATAGTAATATCACGGTAACTTAAAAAATAAACTTATATTGTTTGAAGCAAATATCTATTGTCATTATATAACCAATCCTAACAAATGATAGTCTTCAAATAATTCCTGCAATGCTTCATCATTTAGAAATCTTCCACCGGCTAAATTATCTATCATCAGACTGTATGACCTGAAATTATAAAATAACTATGTCAATAGATAAAATATAATAGTCTTTAACTGAGATATTCACATATATGAATATTATCTCCAAAAACAGGATTAATTGTAATTTCTTCAAGACCTCGGGGCTGTGACAAACCAGGATAGCTCATAAATACCATATAAATTACAAATTGATGAAATAATAATCAATAGTACAAACAAACAAAAGCATTGATTGAATTCAAACTTCTTTATTTCTTATAGCAATTTCATGAAGTGGTAAGATTCAGCACGCTGCAAGAATCAAATAGATCCCACCAACCATCATCATATCTAAAACAACCATGCTTAGAGACACCATGAAAGTTATCATTATAGCCAATGGTAGGTTTATTAAGTATAGCTATATAATCAAAATCCAATTAGTGACACCAGTAAAACCTAAAGGTGAAAATACCACACACTAAAGAGACACTTGAAAATTACAAGATTTAATTTTAAGTGTACCAACCAACTAGACCTCAAAATACTTTAGAATCGGTGCTAAGGCTGCATGGATTCTAAGATTCAAAGAGATTATAGGTCTTTTGTGACAACTTCTTTCACGTGATTTTGAAAAAAGAAAAAAGAGAATAAAACTAAATACAAAAATCATTCTTAGATTATCACCTTAATCGTTTGATCTGCTCATCTTCCTCTTCAGTGCAGCCATGAGTGAAACCAAAGAATGCCAACATATCAATCTCATATCATAGATGCAATGCTACAAATGGTCCTCTTGCCTGAAGCATACGTACCAAATTTTCTCCCAAAGCCTCAATCTCTGGAGTGAATTTTAGTGCCTGAAAATTCACCCGACATCTGAGTTTTTGAAGCTCAGGAGGCATCCCATTATTTGCTAGTCTAGTATCTGTCTTGTTGAAATGTATCACTTGATGCTTGCTGAAGAGAGGCGGAATCTGCATTGTGTAGTCCAAATGCATTAGGGCAGGATAAACAAATGTAGCTGATGTATAAATTGCAACAGAGGAGAAATATCCAATTGTCAAAGTATTAGAATCATTGTATAAGACTGATTCCTATATCAAAAGAAGTGCATGAAATGACATACAACAAACACAACGGTACTTTGCATGTTGAGATGTATCGCGCCAAAGCTTTATGATTTAAGCACTAGTCTTCTAAGTAAAAATAACAATTTCCACAGTCATGAATTGATAATATGATAAAGTTGTATTGCATAAACAAGTAGATAAACCTGTTGCAAGTAGTATTTTTCATTTGACCAGCTAAAAGTAGGCACTACTAGTGGTTGGTATCCATATCTCCTGCTGAACCTCTCTGGCAATCTCTTCGTTATCTGAACTTCATCTCTTAGTGATGCAATGATATGTCTCACATCAAAAATATCATCAAAATTGCTGCCAAGAAATGTTACAAGTAATAAAACACGAAGCAATAGGTTAAGGGAATACAACTACATAACACCAAAATTACCTAGGATCTGCCCAGAATGATATTTTATCAAGCTCTGAGACAAACAAAGTTAGATTCAGAAGTCGTGCAAATGTCACCATGTCACATATCTACACTCAAAAAAAGGATGAATTATTTACAGATTAGGAGTATGAATTGAAATTATGGAAGCCTACTTTAGTTTGAATACAGTTTCTAGAGTTCCCAACTTCCTTGCCATTTGAATTTAATATTAATTTATAAAGAAAAAATGGAAGAACAAATACTAACGACTGCACGCATTTGATTCAAGCCACCATTGCAGGACACTTGAAAAAAAGCCATTATTTGTCTAATTTCCTGCATAATATCATGTATCAACATTTTATGTATGTCAGATGGCGATGAATTTGGAACTCAAAGAAAGATACAGTTCCTATTAGAGAAGAAAGTCTTTCATCCAGTCCGTTTCTCGCCTTTCCTTCAAGGGAACACAATGTCCTTTTGTTTTAAACTCTAGAACTTGCTTCCTACTAATTCAATTGATTGTTCCTCGACTGGCTTAGCATAGATCCAATGAGTGAATTCATTAGCTTATCAGAATATATTTCTTTTAAATAGGAAAAATACATATATTCTAGTGCACGAAGTCACTCATTAGATCTATGCTAAGTCAGTAAATGAACATGAGTTTAAGATTCGATATTTCAGATGTGGTGACTTCATTATCTTTTCCAAATATATTTAGTATAATGGTTCCATTATTCAGAATGGTTATAGCGGCAAGTCTCAAGATTACGGGACCTAGAATACAAAAATTAAATTGCATCTATCCAAAGTAAACCAATTACCAGCGGGATATACATCATTAAATGAATACCAATTTGGAACAAAAAGAATATATTCGGAAGCAAATTTAACTCTATCTAATTCTAACTAAAAACCTTTATGCTGGCATTTGGACACCATAGTGACAAAACTAAAAGGGAAGATAAATTAACTATTGACCATCTCATTGGTAGTAGTAGTAGTCTCTAGATTACAGAACTGCAAATGTTATTATCTCCAAATCGACAGATCTCAAGCTTAGGAAAATAACGCTCAGGTTTCCTCTCCTGCTTCTTCTTTTTCTTATTTTGCGTTAGTGTATGTCAATCAATCAATCAATCAATCTCAAACTAGTTGGGGTTCATTCCGCTCTATTTCAGTCCACTTCACTCAAATACTAAAACTGTAACTTTTTAGGCAAATTAGGTGTTCTCTAAAACTAACAGTGAAGAATGTGAGAATGCAGCAGTAGTAGGACATTTGTTTGAGTATTAAATTTACTTAAATTTTGAACCATGCCAGACAATTTTCAAAATGAGAGTAAGTGTGTGTGTGAGAGAGAGAGTGTGAGAGAGACTTCAAAGCATTGGATGACTTAAAGCATTAAAAAATACTTCAACAAGCAAACAAAAAAGAATTTCCATTAAACTAAATAGAATTAAGACATCAAATGCAGGTGTTTAGAATCCTCAGTCACTTTTAAGAGCTTGTTGGACACCAAATTTGAGACCTTGGGAGGAAAAAGGCATAAGTCAGATGGCAGAGAAAGTTAAGAAAAAATGGATTAATAACTTTTACTACATGTAGTAAAAAGAAAAAATTAATCACCCTGGAAAGGGAGGACACGTTTTTTTCCGATAGATAAGGAAAGGATAAATGATCCAGAAAATTAATGGTGTAGTACCTATCTAAGATAGCAATGGTGTACTATTACGTAATACAAGATATTTTGCTTACCACAAAAAGCCTTTTCAGAATTTTAAGCCATCCGAACAATCAGCTTTCAGACAAACTTTCAACAACATAACTTAAAAATCAGCACCAAAGCCACACCCTGCCTATAGAACTATATTAAAAGAATACAATGTCATCCGGGAAAGGAATGCATATAACCTAATAGAACTTCCAAATAGCTACAGTTTCCTAACATGCAGTGACACCAGAAGACCATTAGTAAATGAAACAACAATAGACTAAAAGGATCCAGAAGGCAAGTAAGATTGGATATTCGATGTATTATCTTCTTCGGCACACATAAAGATGGACTCATGAATCCCTGGATGAACTTTAGGCATGTATTGCCTAAGTTGTCTGCCAATTTCATTAATTAATGACCGAGAGAGCAAATGAGTCTGTGCTGTAACTTCTGCACCATATAACATTCATGTACTAGATATGCTAATTGCCTAAGCAAATCACTGTTTCATCTTGTTGACAGGAACAAGATAATCAAATATATGAAAACAACCAATTCTTATACTTACGCAAAACTGATATGGAATTCCTGATATTAATCGAATTAAAAAAGTTTACAACAGTGCACTTCAATTCTTCATGCATAAAGACCTTTCCCTATTATTAGAGAAAACTAAAAGCTATAACTCACTTTATTCCTATAATCTTTACATTTTAAGAGCTTATTTCCTCCTGAAGTCATCAAACTCATAACAAACAGACTACCCCAGCCTCTCTAGAGCCACAAAAACTTTTCTTTCCCGTCCCAAATACTCTAAAATAAAGCAAATTTCCATTGAAGACATAATAATTACAAGCAAACAACAAGTTAATTTTTTTGCTAACTCTTTCGGTACGGAGAATTCAAAAAAGTAAGTTCGGTATGATATATATATATATATATATATATATATATATATATATATATATATATATATATATATATATATATATATATATATATATAATATCATACTTTGGAAAAAAGATTGAACATGGTTGAATTCATATCTCCACTGCGGCATTCAACTAAAACTTCAATATACATCAACTGACACTTAGAAAATTTCTGAAAAAATCACAAAAAAAACAGTAGCCTTGAAAACAGAGGAACCAATTCGAAAACAAGAGAGTAACAGAGGAGGAATCAATTCAATCTAGCGACTATCAATCTAACTACAACTAGATATGACAAACGACTTAGCAAACACAGAAGAACCTATACTTTTGCTAATCCCAAAAGGCCGTAGTTGTATATGAAAAATCAAAAATCAAAATTGGAACCTGGTAAGTAAAAACTTCTGCCGATTAAGAGCGGAAATTGAAGGAGATGAAGGCTTTCTGCAATAATTCTTGAAACCTACATGAAACAGAGTTGAAGACGTTCAGGGCAAAGATTGAAGGAGAAGATTGACAGAGAAGACTGATAATAATCGAGCAGGGCGGAGGTTTTTCAGCGATGAGGTTTTTCGTCGTTCTTCCTGTCGTTCTAATTGCAGACGTCTTTCTGTATCACTAGTAATCGTACCCGTCATTTAAATTCAAAATAATGTTGTAACGCATAATATTAAACTATGTATATTGTAGACTAACATTATTGATAGCATTAAAAAGAATTAGTTAAAAAACAATTAGATAAAAGTAAGTTATTATTTTTCATTTAAGTTATTTAAGTAATACTGGTAAGTAAAATTGAAGAGTAAAATGACAGGTAATATTGCAATCAAATTTAAAAATATTCATTAATAAAAAAAATTACAAATAGTTGTACAAACGGTTCTTCCATTCAGATTCAAACTTAACAACATAAACCCAAAAAGGCTCACTTGGCCAAACTTCATGATAAACATCAGTTAAAATACTAATGTCCGAGTGAATCTACTAATATTGATAAGGCTTTCCAATCAGATATTTCATTTTGATCAATGGCAACAATTAGTTCATCTCGTCTTAACTTAAAAATTTTAATATATTTAGCTACTGAAGACATAAGCTGTTTAAAATTCTTTTCTCTTTCCCTCCGTTCTGCTCTTCGATCCCTTAGCATATTTTATATTGACGTTGGTAGTTTCAGGATGACTTCAGCCTTATAGTCAGATTTTTTTATCGAATAAATGTTGCGATGACGTGCCATTCTACGTTGTCCCATTGTGTGAGTTAGAGAGGTTGCACTTGTAATTATTGAAAGTTCTCCTTCTTTATTATCTGAAATACGACAAACGAAACAATAATAATCTGTACAAACACTTCATTTGTCAACATATATATCAATTGAAGAACAATTAGTCAGCCGTGATAAAGAAAGTAAGCACGAGAAGAGTATATCTATCATACAAATGATAATTCAGTTGGAAAATTTGACAGCCCGTGAGGAAAGAGGATAAATTCCATCAATGCAGTTTAGAGATTAAAAATATATCTAACCACTTATATGTATACAGTAGTTCAATTCCATCATTATATTGAGCAAGTAGCGCATGCTTTGTTTGTTCATCCACTCCAGCAAAAAACATACTCGACTTTTCTAAGTTAGTCTTTAGCCCAGTAACATGACTGAAGTATTGTAGTGCCACCATAACTGTAGTTACTGATGCATCTGTACCAAAGATCCCCCCTCAACAAACGCTACTTGGTTTTCATATACTATGTACCCAACAGATTTGTTCAATCCTTAACAGATTATCTTTGAGATGTATTTGCATATAATATTCATTGAGTAATTGCTTATAAATACCTAAAATCAATCAGAGAAAACAACCAGACAAAAAAAAGATGATTTTATGAAAAAGCAATATCAAAGTACTGGAAATGTTGAGCACAATTCTGCTTATCGCAAATCTGAAAACACTTGATTAAATTGCATACCAGTGTTATAGAGTGAAAAGATATAATGTTCTTGCTTTTGCATATCAGTTTGATTTTTTCTTTGATTTTTCTTCTGTTCTTCCATTTGAACTTCACATTTAACACGCGTAGTTGCCACAACCTGTACAGCAGTTCACTTATCAAAAATATGTTAATGATGTACAGAACTAAAATAAAAGAAAATTGTCCTAAAGTGAACTCTAATTGCGTTTTATATATGGATTGAATATAGATAATGGCATTATTGAAGTGGGAAAGTGAGGATGATTGTGAGGTAGTTGACAGTAACTTCCTGCGCATGTGAGGAGTGTTGTGTGGTAGTGGCAGATCATGGGGGATATCCAACAGACAGTTATTTTCGAAAAAATGGACTGATTTTCTTTGTTTACTATTCTGTTGAATTATTTTGCCATACTCACTACTATATGTTGTACGAAAATGAAAAGTTTGATGGTTTATTTCACGTATAAAAACGTTAAAACTGTCTGCTGCATAACTGCAATACAATTTAGTATATGTTCTGTATATCAGGAGGTTTAAGAAAAAAGTGAAAAAGGGTGGCACAACCACATATATAAAATGTTGTAATCAAAGGATAACTGCACATATCAAATCCTATTGGTTGTTAAAAATTTTCATGCCATCATAATTGATCTCGATTTCTAACTGCTTCAGCTCTTTTTATTCTCACAGCTCGCTCACTCCTTCTATTCCTCTCATTGACTTCAAAAATATCATTGTCTGTCCTATCATCATCCTCAAAAGGATAGTCGTAATGGTGACCTGACCAATATCGATGGGAATTACAATCAGCAAACAAACAACAATAGAAGCAAAATGTTCAGCACCTTACCATCTAATGAAAGAATTCAGAAGGCAGCACCTAATTAATTGATGTAGTAGGGCTCTTTGGTGCACTAAGCTCCCGTTATACGCCGGGTTGGAGGAAGAGCCGAACCACAAATATCTATTCTACGCAACCTTATCCTGCATTTCTACATGAGGCTATATTTCATGAGTCTCACCAAAACGTGATTTGCATTGCTCTTACTTTCATGACTCTCGCCAAAATGTAGGTCTCACCCACAGGATGGAAACCATGAGGACCATATTGTTTTTCCTTCATTTTTAACTGATCTTCGCAAGCATCAAATTTGGAGCAGCACATGGGAAAAATCAAATTTTCAAACGTTAACTCGAGTATCAGGAATGACGAATAAGGTTGATGAATTCTAAATCATGTATAGTTGCAGGATCTAAAAAGCTGCTACCTAACGATCCTCCCTCCCGGAAAAAATGACTCGTCATGGCAAACTTCAGTCTTAGAAGCTGTATCTTCATCTCTGTTCTTTCCAGATTGGCATGCATGAGATAAAGAAATATAGTCATTATCCGAATTTCCATTTCAACCATGGAGCTGCATATCCAACAGGGTTAACGCTATCACTGGCTATAAGTTGTCAAGTTCTTGTTGTTTGTAGTTTTATGCTACTGGATAATTACCTGTAGTTTTCTTTTCATGATCCAAGTTTTTAATTTTTCTTTGTGTTCTTAGTGTAAAATATTTCATCAGCTCATTCCACACTTCTGTCTTTTGTAAGTATTACCTGCAGACTTAAAATTTGTTGAGAAAACAGTGTTTATGAATTGTAGAATATAAATCATTGGTGGAGTTTCTACTAATAACAGTTTAGTCTGCGCGTAGAGTGAAATCATTGGCCTGACTATTACGCTATTTGTTCTATCAACAAACAACTCTTGTACTGTATTAGTTGTTTCATCAATATTATTCTATTAATAAACCTATTTTTCATTCATGTGAAAGCTGCATCATATGCCTGGGCTATTGTATCCATCAAACCAAGCTCTATTCATCTATAGCCAAAGAGTCAAAAATATACAGAAAGGTGTTTTAGCCATTAACTTCATTTAGAAACCATGTAAATGGGTGTTACAAACGTAAAGAAGCAGGGGAAGTTCAAACCTTTTATTTTTAGATCTCAACACAGATTGCTTGCTGAGTTCATTTCATAATTTTGACCTTGTACAATAGACCATTGTGGTCCGGCCCTTCCCGGACCCCACACATAGCGGGAGCTAAGTGTACCGAGCTGCCCTTTTTGTTCAATGGTCTCAAAAGCTAAGACTGAAACAACTTTTTATTATAAATCCAGGTGGTTGGTTTTTATTTTCTTGACTTCTTGGAGTTGAGACAAATATCCTTATTTCCTTATTAACCATTCAAGAAAATACTGGAAGCATGTTTGCAGTGTAAATATTTTAATTACTTCAAGGCTTTTGACAATTTTAAAGTGTAGCTCAGAGTTGTGTAGATTGCCTAAACTTACTTTATTCCTTTCTACTTTCTTCAACTGTTGGGAAAGCAGAAATCACCTGCCGACCAATTTGAATTCATCATGCAAGGGAAAATATATAATGACTCAACAGATACATCGTGATCTGACACTAAAGAGTATATAGTGTATTCTAGTTGTCCCACTTTTTCATAACTTCTATGAAATTGTTAGCTTGTTTTAACTTTGAAGATATTCTGTGGATTGAAGAAAGAAGAGCCAAAAAACATAAGAGAATTGACAGATGCATTACAGTAATTTGCTATTTATCTGCTCTTGATTGTTAGTTTGTACTAATCACAGTTTAGTCGGCGGGTAGACTGAAAGTATTGGGCTGCCTATTAGACTATCTTTTCTGACACAAATTAATTGTTGTATTGTATACGTTGTTTTATCAACATTGTTCAGTTAAGAAACTTATTTTTTATTCATGTGAAAGCTGTAGCATATGCCTGGGCTACTGTATTTGATATGACACAGTACCTGGTAGGCTATCGAAAGCTATACGAAGTAATATTCATATATTGTTCTTAACCATCGTTTGTGCATTCCTGCTACCGCATATTGAATAAGAACTTCTAAGGAAGAAAAGGAGAAGACCATGTAAATACCACTAATGAACAACCATGGAAAAGCACCCCAGCGTGGGTATTTTCTTGAAAGGTAAAGGTTTATTAATCAAGTATGAATACAGGATAAGAAAGCAACCAAAGACTGATGGGAATAACTATACAGTCAATTACATCATTTTCCTAGTAAGTCCAAGAAGTCAATATAATGATAAGTACTAACAATCAGACTACTCTTACACCAAATAAACAGATTATGCAAACATTTGCTTCTAACTCTAACAATATGACGTCGGTGTCCATCAAACCAAGCATTATTCACGTATAGCCAAACCGTCAAAAATATACAGAAAGGTGTTTTAGCCATTAACTTCATTTAGAAACCATGTAAATGGGTGTTACAAACGTAAAGAAGCAGGGGAAGTTCAAATATACTTTACGTGGCAGAAGTAGTAATATGTCGAGCTAAAAAACAACATGTTGAAGAAAAGAAAAAGCTGAAATGTAAATGATGATGAATGATAGAAGAGTCATTGCTGCTTCACCAAGTTGGAGCAACTACCAGTCATCAAAAATGATATTGGCATCTAACCCTTAAAAGTAAAATGTTGTTCAATTTATTTTAAGGACAAATAACAGCTCAACCTCTACCCTTTAAAATGCTATTGTAAAGCCAGCATAGTTGATCCAGAACACCAATGAATAACTTGTAAGCCTTCATTAGCAGCACCTTTAAAGTACATCGACACAGAACAACAACAAATAAATGATACGCATAATAAAAATGAGGTAAAATTGGGTATAAGAGATTCATAAAGACGCAAAAATTGATCTGTTAAATGCAAAAACGACACCTATAAATTTGCATCTGAGGAACTGTAACACTTTTAACAGAATCCCATCATGATTGATAAAGTAAATATGAAGATCCATACAAAGTAATAGCAGATGAAACTTCACAGCAACTCCAATTAAAGAAATAAATAAACGGTGTTTACTTGTGAGGTTACATCTTGGGGGAAGAATTCCATATGTAGAAATTGTAGAACACAATGATAAATAGATAATATAGAGTTGAAGTACATGGAGAATTAGATTTCAGAAGAGATCAAAAATGGCAAGACATAAGATTCTTTTGCTATAAATCAGAAAAGAGAAACTAAAAATAAAACTCTAACATACAATTGTTAAGTATAATATATGCCATCAATGTCACACTCAGAAAGTATACTCCAGCTGATCCCTTCATCGTCTACTGCAAAAAATAACAGATTCATACCTCTTAAAAAGCGATTAGGCGGAAAGAACGACCAAAGTGTTCTTCTATAGCTGGTTTTATGGCTTGTGTCACTATATATAACTGCTGAAAATATCTATAAATGAAGAAAACAAATGTTTTACAAAGAGATATTTAGGAGTTAATGCAAGTTTAGATCAGGAACTGACTTGCATGAGTTCCACAACCAATTATAAATATGCCAAAGCTGGTAGATGTAGTTGAAGCAGATTTTCGGATGAAGTTTGATATTAACAATACAAAACCAACCTACTACATAAAGAACTACAACGGTGGCTAAGTTTTTCATATATGATTGCTATAATGATCCAAAGTAAGAAAGTGACCATGTTTAGTTGGAAAAGAAAGAACAAAAGTAAAACAATCAAAAAGTTATTTTTGAAGAAAATCTGAAGCTGAAATATCATCGCAAAAAGAAAAATGAGGAGCGATGAAAGGAATGTCATAATTCCCTCCCATATAAGCCACAAGCAGTAATAGAAAATTTAGACACGGATTATGTACGTATATAGAAAATTTAGAAGAAAGTTGAATAACTATCTTCAAAAGTTAGTAGTGATAAAACTAAAGCAGGTTTAACCTTTGGATTCATCCTTTTGATCTATATTGAACCTGTTGCTACCTTCTAGAGTCATGTAATGTATGCAAATGGAGGAAACACTGCTGCTCCATTCTGAGCACAAAATGTTACTGCACTTTGATAAGAATTGCTGCAGTTTGCTACATAATGGAAAGAGTTGGTTGATTTATGAGCTGGATCATTATATTCGATATGAAAAGGGGAAAAAGATGTTTTAGCTAAGAAATGCTATAATCATGCCAACTTTGGGATAATGGAAAGAAGTGAATTATAATGAATCAATTTCATTTTTTCATGGAATGTTAAAAACTTTACCTACTGGAAAGTACATCCAGTATGTGTGACCTCACTTGGGGTTTTACGTTTGGCTTTTATTATCAAGTTAACCATAGCGGCAGTTAATCATAGAATCACTTGTTTCCACACAACTGTATTATCCCATAACAGATTGACTTATACCTGCTACTAATTTAAAATAATGTTTAAATAAAAAGTTGTATAAGCTAGTGATTCAGGTTGTGGCCGCGGCGATGACAAAGAAAACATATCTTCATAAACGCATATCAAACAGAGCAGCAACAATCAGTAAAACAGCAGTACTATGCTTCTAATTTTATTAATCATAATATAAAATAGGTGGAATTAGTGGTACATTTACATTCATATTAATTAAAGGCTGTCTATTCATCACACAATAAAACTTCACCCTCACATCAAATATAGATAGTTTAATAGAAATATATAAATCAAGAATGGAAAAAAATTCCTTAACTACATATGGAACCAATGTAACAGTGAAATGGGGAAAATATTCACACTGGTAAATAGCCTCTCCACTAAATAACAAAGTTGAGAAATATTTGACATAGAAACATACTTTCAAAATATCTGCACATGGAGAAGGAATATATTTGTTAGTAATATCCTCGTCGTCAGTAAGCATAATAACTTTAATGATTAAAATCTTGATTCTCACAGTTGAATCTGTTAACTTCCACTTTAAACATAAACCTTTCATTTTTTGTGTAACTTGTACAGTTTTTTCCTATACATCATATAAGGGAGATTTTCTCACTTCAATTAATTTGATTTACTTCATCCAAAAAACTTTGCTTCTGCCAATTCAAATTCGCATTTTGCTATAACCTTGCTAACCAAATCATCCATGTTAGCGTTCTTATATAAATATTTTTTTCTATATAATATTAATAAGACATTATATCCATCACATCCTGTTGAAGAAGTATATTTATGCTTTAGTTGTTTAACTTATTTAATATTTTTCTCTTTGTTGCACTTCCACGCCTATGCTCTTATTTCTAAGATAGTCATAATAGTTTGCACAAAAACAACTGTAACAAATGCAAACTGTGTACTTCTGAACACTTAGGGAAGTCGATCCGTCAAAGATAACATCATAACAGTATTTTGTATGAGTACTTTTACTTATATGAAGCCTTTTTAGTATGTACATCTGATAGTTGCAAAGTTCAAGGATTCCTTTGTAAGGCTGGTTATTGTAGTTTACGCAATATAGAGGATCGACAATACTTTTTTGTGAATACACCAGCAATAGATATGGCAAAAGTTAGCAACCTTGCCAATCAGTTATACAAAGGTGCAAACTGTCGACAATATCCCATTACAATCATGGACTTAACGATCCCATCCAATACATTTGATGTCAACGTAACTACTGATAAAAGAAAAATATTTCTGTCCAATGAAGGCTCCATATTTCACCATGTTCTTAAAGAATAGCTTGGTGGTTTCCTTGACTATACAACCTGGTAAGGCAACCATGAAGGTGGTATGCATATTTGAAAAATCTATCCTCGACTAATATAATAGTATTATAGTCGTTGGACTTCGATATGCAAGTGATAAGACACTATCTTCAAAAGTTAGTATTGATAAAACTAAAGCAGGTAATCCTGTTGGATTCATTCTGTTGATCTATATTGAACCTGTTGCTACCTTCTTGAGTCATGTAATGAATGGAAATAATTATTAGAAGTATCTGTATCACATGAGTCTCAAGGTAAGGAACTTATGGAAACTTTAGTTACTTAAAAGTCACAACAGGAAGTAAAAGTAGCTGAAATATCAGGAGTTTAACTCAGTACTTTTGACGCTGAGCATAAATTTATATGTAAAAATCTATTAAAATAACAAACAATTCAGCAATATAAACGAAGCCTTGATTCTCATGGTTTTCAAGAGCAATTAATAGAGAATTATACTTACTTATTGTACCATAGAAAGAAGCAGATACGTCAAAATATAATTTTTCTAAATTTTCACATTGAATATATAGTTTGAACATTTCAAGTGTCAAATAAATTGCATAGAATGAAAGCACGGAGTTGTAGAGATTAAAGCCATGAACATACCTTCACTTATGATTTAAATTTTTTGCCTTGCTATATTTTGCATCTAACTCATCTACAAAACAAAAAAAATAGTTCAATATCCAAACACATCATACTGAAAAAAGTAAAACATTCAATCTTTGTAATTACTGTATAACCAAATATTAAATTTGTTCATACTATCTTATAAATTAAGAAACCCACTATTTCAAAGGAAAATTACAAATAGAAAAAATGCAGAAAATAAGAAAACCAAAAGCAATTGCATTTACTTACTCATTTGTAATAGAATGTTGAAAATTCCAGCTTATAATCTGTTGAAATTGACATAATTGTATCATTATATATGTATATTTGTAATATTTATAAAGAATATAATTTATATACAGAATATCAAAATAAAGACCATATAAGAAAATAGCAGAAAAGTAAAGTGTACCTATTACATACTTGACATATGTTGTGAACAAATATTGTTGCAGATGGTTAATGAATCTCAGTAACAAAAGTTGTACTTAAAACTGAAAAAAGATATTAATTATCTTTTCAGTGTCAGAGTAAATTTCGGAAAACTTCTTTAAATACAATATTTGTAGCTTCAGTAGTTATATTCCCATCATCATCACAAACCAATATTTTTAATCCCTTTCTACTCGTCACTCGAGAAAGAGCAACATATAGTTGTCCATGTGTAAAAACTGGTTTTTTCAAAAATAACCCAACATGAGACAATGACTGTCCTTGGCTTTTGTTGATTGTCATTGCAAAAGAGACAATGATTGGAAATTGTCTTCGCTGGAACTTGAATGGAATTCTAGCATCAGATGGCGTCAATGTCATTCTTGGAATAAACACTTTCTGTCCAGCCATCTGTCCCGCTAAAACCTTTGCTTCAATAACTTGATTTTCAAGTTTAGTTATGATCAACCTTGTTCCATTACATAACCCTACTGACTGATCAATATTTCTTAATAACATTACCGGAATACCAACCTTTAGCGTAAGAGCATGATTTGGAACTCCAGAACATTTAATTGTATTTAAGAATTCAGAAGTGTGTACATGTTCCAACGCTGAATAAGTACTGTCAGAATTGCAGATTGAATCGGAACTCAAATATAATTTCTCAGATTGAATAAGTACTGTCAGAATTGCAGATTGAATCGTTCTTCCTGTCGTTCTAATTGCAGAAGTCTTTCTGTATCATTATACTTACAGGTGTAGTTTTCCAATTGTTTTTATTAATTGTAGGGTTTTCTAATTGGAGGAAATGTAATTTATTATTCCAAAAAATTGGAGGGAAAAATTGTACGGAGGGAAAGTTAAAATAATTAAAAAAATAATTCAATTAGAGATTTTTAGTGGCAATTGTTTTTAATTGTCTTTAAAATATATATCTTTTGGTGGCTAATGGTCATGTGCCGTTAATATTTCAGATTAAATAATTCATTAGTGGCAATTACCTAATTGCCGCTAAATAATTACCGCCAAAGACCTTTTTTGTAGTAGTATACGAAAGTTATATATTCGGAACCCTCGTCTCAATACGAGTATAAGCATATAAAGTTTACCAAATTCGGACTCCATTTGCCCATTCATACCCTTGATTTTTCTAAAATTCAAGTCTAGGGCTAAAACCTCCATAAAATACCCCAAATTCCTCCAATTGCATGAGATAATTGCATAATATTATCAATATTAATCATAATTAGAGTCCATAGTTGATTACCTGAAGAATCCCCTTGAATTTCCCTTCAAAATCGCACAAATCGCCTCTTAAGCCGAGCCCTCAATGCTTTGAAATATTCTGAAATTTCTAACTTCTGATATAATTAAACTCTCTGCGATTTTCGCTTCTGCAAAAAGTTTTCCGCCTCTGCGAGACCGCTTCCGCGACAATTTGGTCGCTTCTGCGAACCCCGGGCCTAACTGGCCCCTTCCGCTTCTGCGAGCCCAGGGCCGCTCCCGCGAGGCCGCTCCTGCGGAAAAACGTCCGCTCCTGCGGAACTTCCCGCTTCTACGAATAGGAGTCCGCTTCTGCGGACTCGCCTAAGCGAACAGCCATTAGCTTCTGCGGATCTTCACCTAAGGGACCCAAACCGCTTCTGCGGTCATGCCTTCCGCACCAGCGGTGCTGCATCTGCGGACAAAGGCCCGCCCCTGCGAACCAACCCGCCTTCGTGCTCCAAATTCCGCTCCTGCGGACTCGCCTCTGCGGTCCCATTTCTGCAGGGGCGAAAACAACAGAATAGAATGCCAAACCTGCAATTTTCCATATTTTCCTCCAGTTTAACCATCCGATAACACCCCGAGGCCCCCAGGAACTCATCCAAACACACCAACACATCCTAATACCTTGTTCAAACTTGTTCCAATGATAAAAACATGTCCTTAAAAACAGAATACATTGAATTATAGCGGATTCAAGCCTAAGTTTTCATCTAAACTTCCGAAATCAACATTCAATCAAAAACCCGACCAAACGATCTCCGAATGACCTGAAAATTTGCGGATATATCCAAAATCACATAACGAAGCTACAAAAATTGTCGGAATTCCATTCCGACCCCCCGGATCAAAATCTCACCTATCGTTCGGATTCGCCAAAATTTCAAACTTTGGCATTTCAAGCCTAATTGAGCTACAGACCTCCAAAATACATTCCGAACGCGTTCCCAACCCTGAAATCACCTAACGGGGCTATGGGAACCATCGGATTTCTGTTTCAAGGTCGTCTTAACACTGTTTCAACTACGGGACATTTTTCAACTATAAAGCTCCCATTTAGGAACTAAGTGTCCCAAAACACTCCAAATTCCAGAACCGACCCTCCTGGAAAACCGCAATAGCAGAAATGAACTTAGGGGAACAGTTAAATTGGGGATCAGGGCGTAAATTTCAAAAATGACCGGCCGGGTCGATACATCTTCCCACACTTAAAAGATTCGTTCGTCCTCGAACGAGCATAGAAAACATACCTGGAGTGGTGAAGAGATGAGGGTACTGGTTGCGCATATCCTGCTCGGTCTCCCAAGTCACCTCCTCGACCGGCTGACCCCGCCATTGAACCTTTACTGAAACGATGTTCTCTGACCTCAACTTCCTGACTTACCTGTCTAGAATTGCCACTGGCTCCTCAACATAAGACAGATCCTCGTCTAGCTGAACGGAAGTGAAATCCAACACATGAGACGGGTCGCCATGGTATCTCCGGAGCATAGAGACATGAATACGGGATGGACTCCGGCTAGGCTGGGAGGTAAGGCCAACTCATAAGCAACCTCCCCAACACGCCTTAAAATCTCAAAAGGACCAATAAATCTAGGACTCAGCTTCCCCTTCTTCCTAAACCTCATAACGCCCTTCATGGGCGAGACTCGAAGCAGAACCCGCTCGCCAACCATAAAAGCCACATCGCGGACCTTCTTGTCCGCATAACTCTTCTGTCTAGACTGGGCTGCACAAAGTCTGTCCTGAATCACCTTGACCTTGTCCATTGCATCCTGGACCATATCAATACCTAGCAGTCCGGCCTCGCCCGGCTCGAACCAACCCACGGGAGACCTGCACCTCCTACCATATAGTGCCTCATACGGTGCTATCAGGATACTGGACTGGTAACTGTTGTTATAAGAAAACTTCGCCAGTGGCATGAAATGATCCCATGAAACTCCAAACTCAATCACGCACGCATGGAGCATATCCTCCAAAATCTGAATAGTGCGCTCAGACTGACCATCAATCTGGGGGTGAAACGATGTGCTCAGTTCCACTCGAGTGCCTAACTCCTGCTATACGGCTCTCCAGAACCGTGAAGTGAACTGAGTGCCTCTGTCTGAAATGGTGGAAACTGGAATACCATGCAGCCGAACTATCTACCTGATGTAGATCTCCGCCAGTCGCTCTGATGAATAAGTAGTGCTCACCGATATGAAATGGGCGGACTTGGTCAGCCGATCCACAATAACCCAAATAGAATCAAACTTCCTAACAGTCCGTGGAAGCCCAGATACAAAGTCCATGGTGATGCGCTCCCATTTCCACTATGGAATCTCAATCTGCTGCATCAATCCACCCGGACGCTGATGCTCATACTTCACCTACTGGCAGGTGAGGCATCTAGAAACATAATCAACTATATCCCTCTTCATCCGCCTCCACCAGTAATGTTGTTCCAAGTCCTGATACATCTTCGCGGTACCCGGATGGATGGAATACAGCGAGCTATGGGCCTCCGCTAGAATCAGCTCTCGAAGATCATCTACATTGGGCACGCAAATATGCCCCTGCATCCTCATAACTCCATCATCCCCAATAGTAACATCTCGAGCATCACCACGCCGAACTCTACCCTGGAAGACAAGCAAATAGGGTCGTCGAACTGACGCTCCCTGATGCGGTCAAATAGAGAAGACTGGGAAACCACACAAGTTAGAACCCGGCTGGGCTCCGAAAGATCCAGTATAACAAACTGTCTGGCCAAGGCCTGAACATCCATCGCTATAGGCCTCTCCGAAGTTGGTAGATATGCCAAACTCCCCAAACTCTCTGCCTGGAAACTCAAGGCATCGGCAACTACATTAGCCTTGCCCGGATGATAGAGAATAGTAATATCATAGTCCTTCAGTAGCTCCAACCATATCCTTTGACGCATATTCAGGTCTTTCTGCTTAAGCAAGTGCCGCAAGCTCCGGTGATCAGTGTAGATCTCACAAGGAACCCCATACAAGTAATGTCGCCAAATCTTCAAGGCGTGAACAATTGCAGCTAGCTCCAGATCATGAACAAGATAGTTCTTCTCATGTACCTTCAGCTGTCTGGACGTGTAGGCAATCACCCTACCGTCCCGCATCAATACCGCACCGAGTCCAACTCGTGAGGCATCACAATATACAGTATAGGACCCCAAACCTGTAAGCAACATCAATATAGGGGCCGAAGTCAAAGCTGTCTTGAGCTTCTGAAAGCTCGCCTCACACTCGTCTGTCCACTGAAAAGGGGCACCCTTTTGGGCCAATCTGGTCATAGGTGTTGCGATCGAAGAGAACCCCTCTACGAAATGACGGTAATAACCCGCCAAACCAAGGAAACTGCGAATCTCAGTAGCGGAGGAGGGTCTGGGCCAACTCTACAAGGCCTCCACCTTCCTCGGATCCACTCGACTATCATCGCTCGACACCACATGGCCTAAAAATGCCACTGAACTCAACCAGAATTCACATTTATAGAACTTGGCATATAGCTGCTTCTCCCTCAGAATCTGAAGCACTATCCTCAAATGCTGCTCGTGCTTTTCCCGACTCCGGGAATATACTAGAATATCATCAATGAAAATAATCATGAACGAGTCCAGATATGGCCTGAACACACTATGCATCAAATGCATAAACGATGCTGGGGCATTAGTCAGCCCAAAAGACATCACGAGGAACTCGTAGTGACCATATCGAGTCCTGAAGGCAGTCTTCAGGATATCTGGCTCCTGAATCTTCAACTGATGATAACTAGAGCGCAAATCAATCTTAGAGAACACTTGTGCACCCTGTAGCTGGTCAAACAAATCATCAATGCGAGGTAAAGTATACCGGTTCTTCACTGTAACTTTGTTCAACTGCCGATAGCCAATACATATACGCATAGAACCGTCCTTTTTCTTCACAAACAACACAAGAGCACCTCAAGGTGAAACACTGGGTCGAATGAAACCCTTACCCAATAACTCCTGTAACTAATCCTTCAACTCCTTCAACTCAGGAGGAGCCATACGGTACGGTGGAATAGAAATGGGTTGAGTGCCCGGTAACAAGTCAATAGCAAAATCAATATCTCTGTCGGGTGGCATGCTCCGGAGTTCAGCTGGAAATACATCAGCGAAATCACGTACCACTGGAATGGAATCAATAGAAGGAGTGTCAACACTGCCATCCCTCACATAAGCTAGATAAGCTGCACACCCTTTCTCAACCATGCGCTGAGCTTTGAGAAAGGAAATAACACGGCCGGGGGTGTGATCTAGAGTACCACTCCACTCAATACGTGGAATTCCTGGCATAGCAAGCCTTACAATCTTGGTGTGACAATCAAGAATAGCATAATAGGGGCGACAACCAGTCCATGCCCAAAATAATATCAAAATCGACCATCCCGAGCAACAATAGATCCGCTCTGGTATCAAAACCACAAATGGTAACCAAACACGACCGATACACATGGTCCACAGCCAAAGAATCTCCCACCGGAGTGGAAACACAAATGGGGGCACTCAAAGAATCCCGAGGCATACCCAGATGAGAAGAAAAATAAGAGGACACATATGAAAAAGTGGAACCAGGGTCGAATAGAACCGATGTCTCCCTGTGACTAACAAGAATAATACCTGTGATAACAGAATCAGATGCAACAGCTACAGCGCGATCAGGAATAGCATAAAATCTGGCCTGACCCCTCTCTCGAGGACGGCCTCTAGTACCATGATCTCCGCCCCTGGCTGGCTGGGCAGGTGGAGTGGCAGCTGGGGCTGGAATAATGGCCTACTGACCTTGATAGCCGCGCTGAGGCTACAAAAATTGTGAAGGTGCTCCTCTCCTATGCCTGGGGCACTCCCTAACCAGATGGCGAGTATCCCCGCACTCAAAACAAGCTTTGGGAGGACGCGGTGGCTGTGGCTGACCGGCCTCACCCCCACTAGTCTGACCCCTGGAGGTACCCGCGCATGAGGCGCACTGGAAATTGGGGGAGCATAATTAGGCTCCTGAAGTGCTGGAAGAGCTGGAGTACTACCGGCTGCTGGTAATGCTGAATGAACTGGACGATCGGAATAACCTTATCCAAAATGACCGGCTGCCGAAGTGCGGGCACTAGAGAAATGGCCCGACTCACGAGACCTCTTGTCCTCCCTCTCCCCTCTCTCTAGGGAGCATACTCTCGATAAGGTATATCCGTATCCAACTCCCTGGCCATGCTGGACCGGATCGTCGGAATAAGGCCCTCAATAAATCTCCGCACTCTCTCCCGGACTATAGCTACCAAAGTCGGTGAATGCCTGGCTAGACGGGTAAAACTGATAGCACACTCTGATACCGACAGCCCTGTCGCAACCGCTCAAACTCCGAGCTCCAAGAATCCCTAAGGTTCTGGGAACAAACTCCCTCAAAAACAGATCTGAAAACTGCGTCCAGGTCAATGAAGCAGACTCATCTGGAATATCCAACTCGTACATGCGCTACCAATCATAAGCGGCCCCACGAAACTAAAAAGCAGTGAAGGAAACCACGCTGGTCTCCACTATCCCTATGGTACGAAGAATACGATGACACTCCTCCAGAAAACCCAATGCATCATCTGTAGCCAAGCTGCTGAACACTGGAGGATCATATTTCTTGAACCTCTCCAATCTACGCTGCTCATCCTCGGAGGCAGCTGGCCCACCTCCGGGCGGTGCTGGGGCGGCAAGAGGCATAACAATTTTCTCTAGAACCTGTCCCACTGGTACTCACTGCTCAGGTGTAGCGGCTGCGGGAGTCTGGGCCCCTCCCCCGGCCTGGGATGTAGCTGCAGTGGGAGGAAGCAACCCTGCCTGAGCTAAAGTGGTTTACATACTCATGAACTGGGCCAGGGTCTCCTGGATTGCTGGAGTAGTAGCAGCTGTAGTCGGTGTAGCAGGTGCCTGCGCTCCAACCTGATCCACCCGTGGCACCTCAGCGGTAGCGCGCGCGGGTGCTGTGGCTGCACCTCGGGCGCGTCCTCGTCCTCTACCACGGCCCCGGCCTCTGACGGCGGCAGCAGGGGGCGCGGGTGCCTGATCCTCGAGAGTAGCATGTGTCCTCACCATCTGTGAGAGAATAGAAAGCAGAAATTTAGATTTGGTGCCAAAAATGTCGCACGACAAGGAATCCAAAAGAAATGAAGAGTTTCCTAAACCGTTACATAACCTCTCGTAGATAAATACAGACGTCTCTGTATCGATCAACGAGACTCTTAAGTAACCGGTCTGTGTCCCGTGACTCCTATGAACCTAGAGCTCTGATACCAACTTGTCATGACCCTAGTTCACCAATCGTAAACCTGTCATGACGGCACCCGGTCCCCGCGACTAGGTAAGCCTAACATATTGCGGAATATACAAGTTTATGAACATAAAACAAGAAATAGCTGAAAAAAGATATAAATAGGAATGTAATCCGTGCCGTTTGGCACGTACACTCGTAAAACACACTGTATAAAAATACCACCAAGACCCGGAATCCCACGGGTAACACAGACTAAAAGGGGAAATACAACTATGGCTCTATATATCAAGAGTATCTAAAACAACGAAATGAGGGAAAAACATCTACTAATACTATCAGAATAGAAGGAGGGCCTCTGGATCCGCGGACATAGCAGATCATACCTCGAGGTTTCCAAACGTGCTGCTGAATCACCTAGATGAGCCTGTCCTAATGTACCTGGATCTGCACAACAAAAGTGTGCAGAAGAGTAGCATGAGTACACCACGGCGGTACTTAGTAAGTGCCAAGCCTAACCTCGATGGAGTAGTGACGAGGAAGGTCAGGGCCCTACTGAGAGAAACAACAACATAATAATCAACAGTAATAAGCAGGAATATGTGAGAATAAATCTGAAGTAACATCAATAAGGTAATTACTACAACAGACTACGAATAACTAACTACAAGTAACCAACTCAACAAAACTCAAACCAGCAAGTCCAGGACCTGTGGGAATTGAACCCACAGTCCCGCTCTATAATTAACAATCCAGGAGCTACGGGAATTTAACCCGCAGTCCCGATAACAGTATCTCTGGGTCTCCGGGAATCGAACCCGCAGCCCATGTATCTCTCCGGGAATCGAACCCGCAGCCCTTGGATCTCCGGGAATCGAACCCGCAGTCCATATCTCAATAATATATCATTAACTCCGGGTCTCCGGGAATCGAACCCGCAGCCCTTAGATCTCCGGGAATCGAACCCGCAGTCCACAAACAATACCACTCCGGGTCTCTGGGAATCGAACCCACAGCCCTGGGGTCTTTAGGAATCGAACCCGCAGTCCACCAACACAACAGATAAAGAAAACGCACAGAGAAAATATAATATACTTAACTACAACTTCAGTAAGAACTAGTGCCAACAATTATCAAGAAGTTCAAATAAGACAATTAGGCAATTAGACCAATAAATCCTATCTAGTCATGCTTTTCTAACGAATACCATGTAAATGTAACAATTTAATCAACTAAGAACAGGAATATCACTAATCGGACAATTCAAGTACAGTGAGTTACAAAAACCAGCGCATGTATGTCACGACCCAAATTTCCCACCATCGGGGTCATGATGGCGCCTACTAAATAAAAGCTAGGCAAGCCGAATATTAATAACAATTCCATTAATAACCAATTTATTATTAACAACATAAAAATTTCAGCGGAATAATCAAAATTAGCGGAAGACTTAGCCAGATATGATAAAGAAAAATCCAAATCTGATACACTACCCAAGACTGGTATCACAATACTCACGAACTTCTAAGAATAATACACATAATTGTTTGAAAGAAAATACAAGCTGTTTATCTCGATTACATGAGATAACGGAATGAAAAGCATAGATAGGAGAGACAACGGGTCCTGCGGACGCCTGCAAGGCTACCTCGTAGTCTCGGTAGTCGGAAAATCCACAAATCGCTACTGCCGTTGCTGTTGTCCGTAACCTGTATCTGCACAAAAAGAGCGCAGAGTGTAGTATCAGCACAACCGACCCCATGTACTGGTAAGTGCCTGGCCTATCCCAGCGAACTAGTGACAAGGCTAAGGCCAGTCACCCACCTAAACCTGTACAGTTGCAATAAAGATATATATATACAATACATTTATAAAGAAATACTCTGCTCTGAAATAATATTCAATAACTCAAGATATCCAAAAATAATCTTACTTTCATGTCTCAATTTCCTCTTTCATGTCATGTCTCGTGGTAGGCGTACCACCCGCTCCCAACTATCACAATAATTATCTCTTGTGGTAGGCGTACCACCCGCTCCCAATATATCAGTAATTATATCTTGTGGTAGGCGTACCACCCGCTCCCAAATATATCAAAATTATATCTTGTGGTAGGCGTACCACCCGCTCCCAATATATCAAAAATTATATCTTGTGGTAGGCGTACCACCCGCTCCCAATATATCAATAGGCTACCGGCAGCTATGGCCAATGCCAAGATTTAAATCACTTCGTGGTCGGCGTACCACACGATCCCATTTCTTATTATATATAAGTGGTCGGCGTACCACACGATCCCATTTCATAAATATATATATATTACCGGCATTTAGCCAATAATCTCTATATCAACAATATTTATAATTACCGGTTTTTAAACCAATAATTTATAATAGTTTCAACAATTTACCTTCATTACCGGTATGACACCAATAATTCTTATTCAACAATTTATTCATAACTAAATTCATATTCCTACAAACTAGGATAGAACAAACACTTACCTCGAAAGTTCACGAACGATTCAATCCGTAGCAATGCCTTTTCCTTTCGAATTTGACTTCAACCCAACCGTATCTATACACAATTGATTTCATATCATCAATTCTACTTAACAAACTAGTTCATATTGCTAAATATGATTTTTACAACATTCTGCCCGGAATAGTAAAAATCGACCCCGGGCCCACATAATCGAAACTCAAGTTTCGGACCAAAATAAGTTCACCCAATCCTCCATGAGTTCAAATATACAATTTGTTCTTAAATTCGACTCCAAAACGAAGTCTAGATCGTAAATTCATTGAAAACCCTCACTATACTAAATTCTCAATTTTTCTACCCATTTACACCTATTTAGGCTTAGGAATTCAAATAATATTGATGGAAAATGAAGAAAACGAGTTAAGAATCACTTACCCAAGAAGTTTAATGAAGAATCGCTCAAAAACCGTCCAAAAAGTTGTGGAGAAGAGAGTGTTTTGTGAAAAATGGGAACAATCCCGTAAGTGTTCTGTTTTGGGATTAAATTCACTGGGCAATAATTTCTTCATCGCGTTCGCGACACCCCGGTCGCGTTCGCGATGAAGAAACGATGTTACACATCGCGTTCGCATAGAGTCGGTCGCGAACGCGAAGAGAAAATTCTGAGGGCTTACAATTTGGTCTACGCGTACGCGAGATAGTCCACGCGAACGCGTAGAGAAAAAGGGTTGGTTCAATTTTTACACTACGCGAACGCGTGAAGTAGTACGCGATCGCGATGAAGGGAAACAGTTGGGCATCGCGAACGCGACCAGAAGGACGCGAACGCGTTGAAGAGAAGAAATTGTCCATCGCGAACGCGAGTGACTGGACGCGAACGCGTTGAAGGAATAAGTTGACCATCGCGAACGCGACCACCGGGACGCGAACGCGATGAAGAATTGTCTGCTGCAGATTTCTGCAGTTTTTCTTAAGTTCAAAAACACCCCGAACCACCTCCGAAACACTCCCGAGCCCTCGGGGCTCCAAACCAAATATGCACACTAACTCAAAAACATCATACGAACTTGCTCGCGCGATCAAATCGCTAAAATAACATCAAAATCCATGAATTGAGCCTTAAAACTCAAGAATCCTTTCAAATTTTCATAATTTCCAAACTTTCCAATTTAAGGCCGAAACACGTCAAACGACGTCCGTTTTCAACCAAACTTTACAGGAAGCGCTTAACCAATATATATGACTTGTACCGGGCGTCGGAACCAAAATACGAGCCCGATACCAGTACTTTTTAATAAAAAATTCAGTTTCATTTTCCTTAAACATTTTCAGAAAACAATTTAACAGAAAAATTCTTTTACCGGGGTTCTAGACCTCGGATTTCAATTTCGGACATATGCCCAAGTTCCATATTTTTCTACGGATTTTCTGAAATAGTCAAATCACGGATCCGGGTCCGTTTACCAAAAATGTTGACCAAAGTCAACCATATCAATATTAATATCAAAATTCTTCTACTTTTTCACATATTTCACATATTTCAACATAAATCTTTTCCAGATTTGTGCCCGGACTGTGCACGCAAATCGAGGCAACTATAAATGAGGTTTTCAAGACCTCAAAAGCTCGGAATGATTAAATAAACAAGTGATGACCCTTTGGGTCGTCACAATCTCCACCTCTAAAACAACCGTTCGTCCTCGAACGGACAAAAGAAAGTAGTACCTGAGTCAGGAAACAAGTGTGGGTAGCGGCTCCGCATATCAGACTCGGACTCCCAGGTCGATGCCTCAGGAGGCTGACCTCTCCACTGAACACGCACAGAAGGATAACTCTTCGACCTCAACTGTCGAACCTGCCGGTCTAGAATGGCCACCGGCTCCTCCTCGTAAGATAGATCATTGTCCAATTGGACAGTACTGAAGTCTAACACATGTGTGGGATCGTCGTGGTATCTCCGAAGCATAGATACGTGAAAAACCGGATGCACGGCTGATAAGCTAGGCGGCAAAGCTAATCTGTAAGCCACCCCTCCCACTCTGTCTAGAATCTCAAATGGACCAATATACCTAGGGCTGAGCTTGCCCTTCTTCCCAAACCTCATCACGCCCTTCATAGGCGACACCCGAAGCAATACTCGTTCACCAACCATGAAATCTACATCTCGAACCTTACGATCCGCATAAGTCTTTTGCCTAGACTGAGCTGAACGCAATCTCTCCTGAATAGTCTTGACCTTATCTAAGGCCTCCTGAACTAGATCTGTACCCAACAACCGAGCCTCTCCCGGTTCAAACCATCCAACTGGTGATCGACATCGCCTACCATATAACGCCTCATACGGAGCCATCCGGATGCTAGATTGGTAACTGTTATTGTAGGCGAACTCTGCTAATGGCAGAAACCGGTCCCACGAACCTCCGAAATCAATAACACAAGCTCGAAGCATGTCCTCTAGAATCCGAATAGTCCTCTCGGACTGGCCATCCGTCTGAGGATGAAATGCTGTACTCAACTGAACCTGGGTGCCTAACTCCTGCTGGACCGCTCTCCAGAACCGCGAGGTAAACTGCGTACCCCGATCAGAGATAATAGATACTAGCACTCCATGGAGACGAACAATCTCCCTAATGTAAATCTCCGCTAACCTCTCCGATGAGTAGGAGACAGATACTGGAATAAAGTGTGCTGACTTGGTCAGCCTATCAACAATGACCCAAATAGCATCAAATTTCCGTCTGGTCAAAGGAAGTCCAGTAACGAAATCCATAGTGATCCGCTCCCATTTCCACTCGGGAATTTCAATCCTCTGGAATACACCACCAGGTCTCTAGTGCTCATATTTCACCTGTTGACAATTTAGACACCGAGCAACATACGCAACGATATCTTTCTTCATTCTGCGCCACCAATAGTGCTGCCGTAAGTCCTGGTACATCTTCGCGGCGCCTGGGTGAATAGAATACCGCGAACTGTGGGCCTCCGCTAAGATCAACTCTCGAATCCCTTCGACATTGGGCACACAAACTCGACCCCGCAATTTCAATACCCCATCATCATCTAGATTTACCTGTGTGGCACCTCCCCGCTGTACTGTATCTCTCAACTCACGCAAATGAGGATCATCAAATTGCCTCTCACGGATACGCTCTAATAAAGAAGAACGAGTGACCGTGCAGGCTAACACTCTGCTAGGCTCAGAAATATCCAATCTCACGAACCGGTTGGCTAATGCCTGGACGTCTAGAGCCAATGGTCTCTGACTGACCGGAATATATGCAAGACTACCCATGCTGGCAGACTTTCTACTCAATGCATCGGCCACCACATTGGCCTTACCTGGGTGATATAAAATAGTAACATCATAGTCTTTTAGTAACTCTAGCCATCTTCTCTGCCTCATATTCAACTCTTTCTGCTTAAACAAATAGTGAAGACTCTTATGATCGGTGTACACTTCACATGCTACACCATACAAATAATGCCTCCAGATCTTCAATGCGTGAATAATTGCCGCCAATTCTAGATCATGCACTGGATAGTTCTTCTCATGGATCTTCAACTGCCTCGAAGCATAGGCAATAACCTTGCCATCCTGCATTAACACTGCACCAAGCCCAATACGGGAAGCATCACAATAAACAGTATAAGGTCCCGTACTTGTGGGTAAAACCAATACCGGTGTTGTGGTCAAGGTTGTCTTGAGCTTTTGAAAGCTCGCCTCACATTCATCGGACCATTCAAATTGAACACCCTTCTGGGTCAATCTGGTCAGTGGGGTTGCAATAGAAGAAAATCCTTCTACGAATCGGCGGTAATAACCCGCTAACCCCAAGAAACTTCGAATATCTGTGGCTGATGTCGGTCTAGGCCAGCTCTTGACTGCCTCAATTTTCTTTGGATCAACCTGAATACCTGCTGCCGTCACAATATGACCCAGGAATGCAACTGAACTTAGCCAAAATTCACACTTTGAAAATTTTGCATATAGCTGGCTATCTCTCAGAGTCTGTAAGGCCACTCTGAGATGTTGCGCATGCTCCTCCTGACTGCGGGAATATATCAATATGTCATCAATGAAGACTATTACAAATAAGTCTAAATAAGGCCGGAACACCCGATTCATTAATTCCATAAAAGCTGCTGGAGCATTTGTCAACCCAAACGACATGACCAGGAATTCATAATGTCCATACCGAGTGCGGAACGCGGTCTTAGGGACATCAGATGCCCTAATCTTCAGCTGATGATAGCCAGATCTCAAATCTATCTTTGAAAATACCTTGGCACCCTGAAGCTGGTCAAATAAATCATCAATTCTTGGAAATGGATATTTATTTTTGATAGTCACCTTGTTTAACTGTCGATAGTCAATGCACATTCTCATCGAACCATCTTTCTTCTTTACAAATAATACGGGTGCACCCCACGGCGAAACACTGGGCCTAATGAAACCCTTTTCAAGTAAATCCTGCAACTGTTCCTTCAATTCTTTTAACTCTGGCGGAGCCATACGGTATGGGGGAATGGAAATGGGCTGAGTGCCCGGAGCCAAATCAATGCAAAAATCAATGTCCCTATCGGGCGGCATACCTGGCAAGTCTGAAGGAAATACTTCAGGAAATTCGCGAACCACAGGCACCGAGTCAATAGAAGGAACCTCAGCACTAGAATCACGGACATAGGCCAAATAAGCCAAGCATCCCTTTCCAACCATACGCCGAGCTTTAACATAAGAAATAACATTACGGCTAGTATGACCTGAAATTCCTTTCCACTCTATACGAGGCGAATTTGGCAGGGCTAAAGTCACAGTCTTGGCATGGCAATCTAAAATAGCATGATACGGAGATAGCCAATCCATGCCTAGTATAATATCGAAGTCCACCATATTTAGGAGTAATAAATCAGCACGGGTCTCAAGACCCTCAATTACTATAATACATGACCGATGAACTCGATCAACCACAATAGAGTCGCCTACTGGTGTAGACACATGAACAGGAACACTCAGTGGATCACTGGGCTGAATCAAGTATGGTGCAAAATAGGAAGACACATACGAATATGTAGACCCGGGGTCAAATAATGCTGATGCCTTTCTATCACAAACCAAAATAATACCTGTAATGACGGCATCGGAAGACTCAGCCTCTGGTCTGGCGGGAAGTGCATAACATCGGGGCTGTGCCCCACCACCCTGAGCAGTATCTCTAGGACGATCAGCTGCTGGCTGGTCTCTACCTCTATCGGTCCGAGCTCCACCTCTATGACCTCTACCTCCACCTCTATGTCCTCTACCTCCGCCTCTAGCCGGCTGGGCAGGCTGTGAGGGAACTGGGGCCTGAATCATGGCACGAGAACCCTGCTGATGAGATCTGTCAGAAGCTCGAGGGCAATACCTTGCAATGTGCCTAAGATCACCGCACGTAAAACAAGCCCTCGGCTGCTGAAAATAGCGAAGTGGTGGTGCACTGATAGGCTGCTGATCAGAGTAGCGTGGCTGAGAATTACGATCACCTGAAGCATCATGAGAAACCTGAAGAGCTGACTGATAAGGCCTAGGAGGATGGCCTCTATCATAAAAATCTCTATCTCCGGACGAGGTACCACTGAATCTACCCGAATTACGAGATCTCTTATCTGATCCATGTCTCGCTCCCTGTGACAGAGCCATCTCTATCCGGCGGGCTGCATTAGCCGCCTCCCGAAAAGTGATTTCAGTTCCTGCACCCATAGCCATCTGTAGCCGAATTGGCTGATTCAAGCCATCAATAAACCTCCTCACTCTCTCCCGCTCTGTGGGAAGTATGATAACAGCATGACGAGCCAGGTCCACGAACCTAGTCTCGTATTGTGTGACAGACATAGAACCCTGATGAAGACGCTCAAATTGTCTGCGCATAAACTCCCGCTGAGTTGCTGGAAGGAACTTCTCCAAGAATAATTCTGCAAACTGCTCCCAAGTCAAAGATGACGATCCCGCTGGCCTGGTTAGACAATAATCTCTCCACCAAGTCTTGGCGGAACCGGATAACCGAAAAGTAGCAAAATCCACACCATTTGTCTCCACAATACCCATAGTACGGAGAACTTCGTGGCAACTGTATAGGAAGTCCTGTGGGTCCTCTGAAGGAGTACCACTGAATGTGGTAGTGAACAACTTGGTAAACCTGTCCAATCTCCACAACGCATCGGCAGACATAGCTGCACCATCATTAGACGGAGTCGCAATAATAGGCCGAACCGCCTCAGCTGGCTGAATCACAGGATCTTGAGTCTGGGGAATTACTAGCTCTGGAGTGCGCGTAGCAGGAGTCTGATTACCTCCTCCAGCCTGAGAAGTGGCTGGTGCTACCGGTAATAAACCTGCTCTGGTGACATGATCCATATTTTTCTACGGATTTTCTGAAATAGTCAAATCACGGATCCGGGTCCGTTTACCAAAAATGTTGACCAAAGTCAACCATATCAATATTAATATCAAAATTCTTCTACTTTTTCACATATTTCACATATTTCAACATAAATCTTTTCCAGCTTTGTGCCCGGATTGTGCACGCAAATCGAGGCAACTATAAATGAGGTTTTCAAGACCTCAAAAGCTCGGAATGATTAAATAAACAAGTGATGACCCTTTGGGTCGTCACAATGTACACGCCCGTCACCTCGCGTACAAGACTTTTCAACTATCACATAATATCCTAGGGGTGAAGGTTCCCCCACACGAGGTTAGACAAGCCACTTACCTCGACTCCGATACAAAAACTGCTAAGAGACAACTCTCTTGCCGCGAATGTCGGCCTCCACAGGTGTAGTATCTGTTAAAAATCAATATAATCACATCAAGATAGGCCAATTGGGCATTACCCAATCAAAACAATTCAAGATACACCCAAAACCACAAGTTGCCAAAACCTGACTTTCGGTACGCTTCTCAAAAAATTATGAAAGTTATATATTCGGAACCCTCGTCTCAATACGAGTCTAAGCATATAAAGTTTACCAAATTCAGACTCCATTTGTCCATTCAAACCCTTGATTTTTCTAAAATTCAAGTCTAGGGCTAAAACCTCCTTAAAATACCCCAAATTCCTCCAATTTCATGAGATAATTGCATAATATTATCAATACTAATCATAATTAGAGCCCATAGTTGATTACCTAAAGAATCCCCTTGAATTTCCCTTTAAAATCGCCCAAATCGCCTCTTTAGCCGAGCCCTCAATGCTTTGAAATGTTCCAAAATTTCTAACTTCTGATATAATTAAACCCTCTGCGATTTCCGCTTCTGCGGAAAGTTTTTCGCCTCCGCGAGACCGCTTCCGCGACAATTTGGTCGCTTCTGCGAACCCCAGGCCTAACTGGCCCCTTCCGCTTCTGCGAGCCCAAGGCCGCTCCTGCGGAAAAACGTCCGCTCCTGCGAAACTTCCCGTTTCTGCAAATAGGAGTCCGCTTCTGCGGACTCGCCTAAGCGAACAGCCATCCGCTTCTGCGGATCTTCACCTAAGGGACCCAAACCGCTTATGCGGTCATGCCTTCCACACCAGCGGTGCCGCATCTGCAGACAAAGGCCCGCCCCTACGAACCAACCCGCCTCCGCACTCCAAATTCCGCTCCTACGGACTTGCCTCTGCGGTCCCATTTCCGCAGGGGCAAAAACAACAGAACAGAATGCCCAAACCTGCAATTTTCCATGTTTTCCTCCCATTTAACCATCTGATAACACCCCGAGGCCCCCGTGACCTCATCCAAACACACCAACACATCCTAATACCTTATTCGAACTTGTTCCAATGATAAAAACATGTCCTTAAACACAGAATACATCGAATTATAGCGGTTTCAAGCCTAAGTTTTCATCTAAATTTCTGAAATCAACATTCAATCAGAAACCCGACCAAACGACGTCCGAATGACCTGAAAATTTGCGGACATATCCAAAATCACATAACGAAGCTACAGAAATTGTCGGAATTCCATTCCGAACCCTGGATCATAATCTCACCTATCGTTCGGATTCGCCAAAATTTTAAACTTCGGCATTTCAAGCCTAATTGAGCTACAGACCTCCAAAATACATTCCAAATGCGCTCCCAACCCTGAAATCACCTAACGGAGCTAAAGGAACCATCAGATTTCTATTCCGAGGTCGTCTTAACATTGTTCTGACTACGGGCCATTTTCCAACTATAAAACGCCCATTTAGGGACTAAGTTTCCCAAAAACACTCCAAGTTCCAGAACCGACCCTCCCGGCAGACCGCAATAGCAGAAATGAACTTAGGGAAATAGTTAAATTGGGGTTCAGGACGTAAATTTTAAAAACTACCGGCCAGGTCGTTACAGCATTATACTTATACATATCCATATACGTACTTAAATACTTATGCATTATAGATATATGTATACATTTCTATACATTGAGTTGGTCGTACCCTGTAGTGGTACGAGTGAGGATTTGGTCAGCGTGGGACCTTGTTGAGTTAGATGTGAACTGAAGATGAGAGTATTCGCCATTGTGATGACTTACCTGTGGGGTTGCCTTAGAACTGTTTAGTGATAGTGCAGGAGTTCTTATTTTCAGTTATTTTTTATTATTGTTACTCACTGAGTTGAAATATACTCACCCCACTCCCCTACACTTTTTGTGCAGATTCACAAGTGGCAGAGAGCAGTTGAGCTGTTGCAGCTGCTTATTCATATCTATTCTGCGGAGACTACGAGGTAGCTACCGACGCCCGCAAAACCTGTTTTCTCCTTCCCTATCATTTTGTTGCTTTCATTTTGCTTAGACATGTTTGTATAGGCTATTTATTCTGTAGAGGCTTGTGACACCACGATTTGGTTGGGACCGTATCATGTATGCTTCTACGATTACGTTTATCAATTTGATATGAACACTCACTATTTAAGTTTAACTTGATCACCTGAAATTAATAATTGGCTGATTTAGTGGATAACATGGTCGGAAATGGATAATATGGTCGGGCTTGCCTAGCATTGTGTTGGGCGCCATCACGACCAGGGTTTGGGTCATGACAATATGCATATCACAGGAGCCACAACAACAGCATAGAGAAAGAGAGAATTAAGAGAAGAGGACACATCGACAGTACGATACTAAAAGAACCGCATGGAAGGTGAGGTTGCTCAATTACTTGAATAATACTCTTAATTGTTAAGCAGACATACATCCAATATCATATTTAGTATTGGGGAAAACAGGACAAACTCCATAATCCGCCTGAATAATTAAAATCTATTTAATCTTTTTCAAACATAGAGTAGATGGAATGATACATTCTTTTCAGAAATTTCGCTTCACTTTGCAATGTATTTTTCCCAATCATTGTTCTCATATATATAGGGGTTATCTTGAATTTCATTTGGAGCCAAAAATCCCAAAAACCAGCGCAAAAAATCCCAAGAACCAGCGCCAAAAGATTGTTTCTTTCTCCATTTTACAGTGTTGTGGAATTCTATTTTGGGGTATCGGTGGTATGAAGAGTTGTAGGAACAAGATCCCTAAAAATTAGGAAGTGAAGATTTCTTTTTGACTTTAACCTTTATCTCTTGTCCACTAATCCTAATTTCAACCGTATAGTGCTATGAAGAGTTGTAGGAACATTTTTGCTTTTCCAATTTTGAATGACTTTTATGTTTTAAATAAGTTATACTATAAAATATTTTATTAGAATAATATAGAAAGATTTCAAAAAAATTGCAGTATTTTTAGATGCAAAGTTATTATATATTTTATTATTTTCTTTCACGTATGCACTCCCAATCAACTTAATTGTGACTTGTTCATATTCTAATGAGCACTCTCATTATTTTTGATTTATTTTTTCTTGCCAATTAAAAATTTATCAAGAGTTATCAGGTTGTATTAAAGTTTCGATACTTCTTTTCCTTTTTATGAATTTTGAGTAATTACATGATTCATATATATTTTCTAGTTGATATATTTATAATTAATTATATAAAAAGAAATATAGACATATGAAGTAAAATATTAAAAGATAATAACAAATTTCAAATTAGAAAAAGAAAGAAAAGAGAATAAGAAGTTAGAGCAATATAATAAAATTGACTCTAGAAGTTGTAACTTGATATTAAAACAAAATTTCATTGTTAGTTTGCTTGCTGCAATGTCTAACAACTCGAGAAAGAATGAAGAAAATGTGCAATTTGATTTATTCAATGCTCTTCAACACTTGTTCTTATAAGAATAGACAGCTTAAAAGGAAAAAGAATAAACAACCTAAAATACAAGGTATTTTTATGAGAATGAAAAAGAGAATAATAATAATTTTGTTATGAAATAATAAAAGAACAAGAGCAATATTGCAGAGAAAGAGAGAGAGGAAATTCTTATTGAATTTTGGGATGATTTACAATGGGGTAAAATCCCTCTATTTATAGGAGAAATATGACTTAGTCACAAAGTAAAACTCTCCACAAGATAGACATTCACTCCAAATAGAATTTTAGACATTCACTCCAAATAGAATTCTATTCTTAACACTCCCCCTTGAATGTCTACTCAATAAGTAATGTGCCTCATTAAAACCTTAACTAAAATAAAACCCAATGGGCAAAAAATCTAGAAAAGGAAAAAGAGTACACATATCTAATAATACGCCTTTTGGTTGCCTCGTTAAAAACCTCGCAAGGAAAACCCAGTGGGACAAAACCTTGTAAGGGAAAAAGAGTGCAACGCGCATTAACTCCCCCTGATGAGAGCATCAATTCACATCCTTAAGCCTTCGCATCCCAATCTTGTGCACTAGCTTCTTGAAGGTTGACGTCGGTAGAGATTTTGTGAACAAATCAGCCATATTATCACTTGAACGAATCTGTTGCACATTAATATCACCATTCTTTTGAAGATCATGTGTGAAAAATAACTTTGGTGAAATGTGCTTTGTCCTATCTCCTTTTATGAATCCTCCCTTCAGTTGAGCTATGCATGCTGCATTGTCTTCATACAAAATAGTGGGTAACTTGTCACATTTTACACCACATTTATCTCGAATAAGATGTATTATAGACCTCAACCACACACATTCTCGACTTGCTTCATGAATAGCAATTATCTCAGCATGATTAGATGAAGTAGCCACAATTGATTGCTTAGTCGATCGCCAAGATATGGCGGTGCCTCCACAGGTAAACACATAACCTGTTTGAGATCGAGCCTTGTGTGGGTCGGATAAATACCCAGCAATCAGCATAACCAATAAGATCGGGACTGCAATTATTGTCATAAAATAAGCCCATATCGGTAGTCCCTTTTAGATACCGCAATATGTGTTTGATCCCATTCCAATGTCTCCTTGTGGGAGCAGAGCTATATCTTGCTAAGACATTAACTGGAAAAGTTATGTCGGGCCTTGTAGTATTGGCAAGATACATTAGTGCACCAATTGCACTAAGATATGGTACTTCAGGACCAAGTAGCTCTTCATTCTCTTCTTGAGGTCGGAATGGATCTTTGTTCACATCAAGTGATCGAACAACCATCGGAGTACTTAATGGATGTGCTCCATCCATGTAAAACCGTTTCAGTACCTTTTCTATGTAGGTAGATTGATGAACAAAAATTCCGTTTGCCAAATGTTCAATTTGCAAACCAAGACATAATTTTGTCTTTCCGAGATCTTTCATCTCGAACTCCTTCTTTAAATAATCAATTGCATTTTGGAGTTCTATAGGAGTTCCAATAAGGTTTATGTCATCAACATATACGGCAAGTACAACAAATTCCGATGTTGTTTTCTTTATGAAAATACATGGGCAAATGGCATCATTTATATAGCCTTCCTTTAATAAATACTCACTAAGACGATTATACCACATTCGTCCTGATTGCTTTAGACCATACAAAGATCTTTGCAATTTGATTGAAAACATTTCCCGGGATTTTGAATTATTAGGCATTTTGAAGCCCTCGGAAATTTTCATGTATATCTCATTATCAACTGAGCCGTAAAGGTAGGCGGTAACCACATCCATTAAATGCATGTCAAGTTTTTCATGGACAGCAAAACTAATGAGATAACGGAATGTTATAGCATCCATAACGGGTGAATATGTCTCTTCATAATCAACACCAGGCCTTTGTGAAAATCCTTGTGCAACAAGGCGTGCCTTATATCTTTGCACCTCATTTTTCTCATTTCTCTTGCGTACAAAGACCCATTTATAGCCAACAGGCTTAACACCATTAGGTGTTTGGACTATAGGCCCAAAAACTTCACGTTTTGCAAGTGAATTCAACTCTGATTGGATTGCTTCTTGCCATTTTGGCCAATCAAGTCTTTGTCGACATTCTCCAACAGATTGAGGTTCAAGATCCTCATTTTCTTGCATAATGCTGGATGCAACATTATATGCAATGACATTATCCACCACTATATCCACTCGATTCAAATTTGTCTCAATATCGATTGGATTTATTGATAGTTCCTTATTTTCTTGAGTCTCGGGCTCAGTGGATTCCTCATGAATCTCAGAATTTATTAAGTCGTGGATTTCATCATGAGATTCTTTCATAGTGTCATTTTGATCATTTATTTTCCTTTTTCTAGGATTTCGATCTTTGGAACCTAATGGTCTGCCACGTTTCAGTCGTGCTTTTGACTCATCAGCTATGACACTAGAAGATTGTCCAATAGGGACATCAATACGGATTGGAACATTCTCCGCGAGGATATGTGATTTTGTTATCCTTTTCATATCCGTAAATGCATCTGGCATTTGATTTGCTATTCTCTGCAAATGAATAATCTTTTGTACCTCTTTTTCACAAATAGAGGCACGTGGATCAAGATGAGATAATGATGGATTTTTCTACAAAATTTCCCGTTTGGTTTCACCAACTTCTCCCCTAATTTTGGGAAAAGTGTCTCATCGAATCGACAGTCTGCAAATCGTGCAGTAAATAAATCTCCCGTTAATGGCTCGAGGTAGCGAATAATGGAGGGTGATTCAAACCCAACATATATTCCTAACCTTCTTTGCGGACCCATTTTGGTGCGATATGGCGGTGCTACAGGCACATATACTGCGCATCTAAAAATTCTTAAATGGGATATATTAGGTTCATGACCCAAAACTAATTGCAACGGGGAATATTTATGATAATTTGTCGGTCTGAGACGAACTAGCATTGCTGCATGCAAAATGGCGTGACCCCAAACAGAAGTGGGCAGCCTCGTTTTCATGAGTAACGGTCTTGCTATCAATTGTAGACGTTTAATTAAAGACTCTGCAAGACCATTTTGAGTGTGAACATGAGCTACAGGATGTTCCACTTTTATCCCAATTGATAAGCAATAATCATTAAATGTTTGGGATGAAAACTCAGCAGCATTATCAAGCCTAATAGACTTAATTGGATTATCCGGAAATTGTGCCCGTAATCGAATTATTTGTGCCATTAATTTTGCAAACGCGAGGTTGCGAGATGACAATAGGCACACATGAGACCATCTAGAGGACGCGTCTATCAAGACCATAAAATATCGGAACGACCCACTAGGTGGGTGAATAGGTCCACAAATGTCCCCTTGTATACGTTCCAAAAACGTAGGGGACTCTATTCCAACCTTTGTTGGTGATGGTCTAATAATTAGCTTGCCTTGATAACAAGAAGTGCAAGAAAATTCATCATTTAAAAGAATCTTTAAATTCTTTAATGGATGCCCATTTGAGTTTTCTATGATTCGTCTCATCATAATTGATCCAGGGTGTCCCAATCGATCATGCCAAAGTACAAAAGTATTGGAATCAGTAACCTTTTGGTTTACAATAGAATGTGCCTCAATTGCACTAATTCTTGTCCAATACGGGCCACAAGACAAAGATGGGAACTTCTCAATAGCCCTTTTCTGGCCAGAGACATTTTTGGTAATGATGAGATATTCAAGATTATTCTCATCTATTGTCTCAATATGATATCCATTTCTGCGGATATCTTTAAAACTTAACAAGTTCCTCTTGGACTTGGAGGAGAACATTGCATTCTCTATGATAAGTATTGTTCCCATAGGCAGAGTTATAGTAGCTCTTCCGGAGCCTTCAATTAATTTACTACTACCAGAAATTGTAGTAACATCTGCCTTACACATACTTAAATGAGAGAAATATTTCTTCTCTTTGAATATTGTATGTGTTGTACATGAATCAATTAAGCAAATATTTTTACAATTGAAATTCGATTCAAGTTTGCGATGTGAGATATTCATATTTGCTTCCCAAAAAATCAATGTAATTAGTGTATGCCAAAGTAATTATGTAAACGATATTGATATAAGATAATTGACTTCTACAATTGAACTATATTTGTCTAATTATGTTTTTGTACCTTATTATTTCTTAATAGTCAAGTTATAACTTGAGTATTAAATAAGCCAGTAATGTATTATGGGTTTTGCCCGTAAAGAAATATATATATAACAAATTCTTTTGCCAGAATATTGATACCTCTAAAAAAAATATACTAACCTTTGCTATACTCTCAATGGTGCCGATTGAATCTATTTAGATTCATAGACTTTCTTTTATCAGCTTTTCTCAAGTAGAGCATATTTGTGGACGGATGAAACTCAGTTGATTAGAGCATCGTGTTGATAACGTGTTATGAAATAATAAAAGAACAAGAGAAATATTGCAGAGAAAGAGAGAGAGGAAATTCTTATTGAATTTTGGGATGATTTACAATGGGGTAAAATCCCTCTATTTATAGGAGAAATATGACTTAGTCACAAAGTAAAACTCTCCACAAGATAGACATTCACTCCAAATAGAATTCTAGACATTCACTCCAAATAGAATTCTATTCTTAACAAATTTGTATTATATACCATACGTGTATATATAGTCGCTTTCAGTTACATAGCAAACATTTCTTTAGATTTTATATTTTTCATTAAATTATTAATTATTACTTTAAAAAAAAAATTAACACATAAGACTTACCTTTAATAACTAGGGGCCTAAAAGATTTGGGGGCCTAAAGCGCCAACTTTAGTCGCTTGGCCCTTGAGCCGGCACTGTTCGAACCAAACTGATTATACAAATAGTAAATACCTACTTATAAATTATAATTACACAATTTAAAAAGTCTTTCTTACTTTTAAATTTTATATCCAATCAAACACCATCATATCTTTATTGGGTGCTTCAATCGTAAGGTTAATTAGTCCTAAAGTAATTTTATGTGTCATGCATGAATTTTTAACTATGAATTTTTTTCGTCGCTAATAATTGTACCATTCAACTACAAAATTTAAGTCGTAGCCATTTAGAATTATACTTTTCGTGACAAAATTTCTGTTGTGACTAAATTGTACGTTAAACAAAGGCGATTAAATAATTGTCACTGATTGTTTGCATTATTAGTGACAAAAAGTAAGGTCATAATTAAATATAAACTTTGGTAGCTAAAGTTTACAATGTTTAACTACAAATTTTAATTTGTCACTATTGTAATACCATGTTATTTGTGACGAAACTTTTTCGTGTCCAAAGTTTTATCAATTTTAAGACAAATTATAATTTGTCACAAATTGGGTACATTATTAGTGACAAAATAATATGTCACCCATGATATAAAATTCGTCGCTAATGTTATTCAGTAATGGTGCCAACTTTTTTTTGGTGAGAAATTTTAGTGGACAAATCATTTGCTATAAATTTTTATGTTTCGTCACTAAAAGTGTGTGGCGTATGTATTCAAATACGAAACATAATTTTTGTCACAAAAAGTTAATTATTAGTGACAAATTATGTGCCGTGGATAAAAGTTTTGTAGCTAAATATCACATTTGTTGTAGTGGCTGCTAGATCTTTCTATCTTCATAAGGAGATTGCTAAATTGAGTCAAAATTTGTTAACTGTATCGGAATATTTCTCAAAGCTCGGAGAATTATGGGATGAGTATGAGGCTTTAGCTCCTCCTTCTTCATGTGGATGTCCTAAGTCTAAGCAACATGCAGAACATTATCAATTGCAGAAGCTGTATCAATTTTTAACAGGTCTAAATGATTCATTTGATAATGCTAAAGATCAGATTCTCATGATTCGGCCACTTCCTAATATTAATCAGGCTTATGCTATGATAGTTAATGTGGAGAGTCAAAGGAGAAATAGTGCAGTTCTTAATGCTGGTATTAGCGAGACTACAGCTCTGTTGAGTAAAGCTAATGCAGGAAATGGAATTAATAATTTTAAGCCTAGAAATAATTTTGGGAGGACTACAGTTCAATGTGACTACTGCCATTTGAAAGGTCATACAAAAGACACTTGTTATAAACTTCATGGATATCCTTCTAATTTCAAAGCCAAGAGAAAAGGTTATTCAAATTCACATGTGAACAATGCATTTTCTGCTAGAGAGTTTCAACAGTCTACACCTCAGTCTACTACACAACCATCTCTACAGTCTACTTCTCAGTTTTCTCCTGCTCCAGTGTTTAATCAAGAACAATATGACCAAATTTTGAACATGCTGAACAAAGGAAAACAAGTGGATTCAGTGGCAAATGCAGCAGCTATGAATAGTACAGGTACTATCACAACTCTTATGACTCAGCTTGTTCAAAGTAACTGGATAATAGATACAGGAGCTTCTAATCATATGGTGCATAATCACATAATACTGAAAGAAATAAAAGACTTGACTAATATAAATCATACTAAGGTTCATCTTCCTAATGGTGAGCAGATTCCTATCAGTCAACTAGGAGTGTCTACAATCTTCAAAACAAAATCATTACAGAATGTTTTATATATTCCAGAACTTCAAATACAATTTGCTTTCAGTCTCCAAACTTACAAAGGAATTGTGATGCATGGTGGCATTCTTTCCTGATTTCTGTCTTTTTCAGGACCTCTTGAGTGGGAAGGTCCTGGGGATTGGTAGAGAAGAATGTGGACTCTATATCTTGAAGCTTGATATTCCTAAAGAACCAGTACAACAGATGACATCCTCTGCAGTTACTTGTTTTACTTCAAATAAAACAGATTCTACTATATCAGCTAAGAATTGTAATGCATTTCTATGGCACAAGAGATTAGGACATGCTCCTCTCAAGGTTCTACAGAAAATTAGTAGCTTACCTGTTCTTTCTATGCAAGATCATCACTGTACTATTTGTCCTATTGCTAAACAATCTAGACTGCCATTTCCTAGCAGTACTTCTAGTTGTGTTTGTCCCTTTGATCTTGTGCATGCTGATATGTGGGGACCATACAGAGTTCCAACTCATAATGGTAATAGATATTTCATGACATTGGTAGATGATTTTTCAAAGTATACCTGGATATTCTTGATGAATACCAAGGCAAAATCTATTGTTGTGTTAAAAAAGTTTTTAGCACTAGTTCAAACTCAGTTTGAGAGAAAGCTTAAATGCCTCAGATTTGATAATGGTACTGAGTTCTTCAATGCACAAGTAATGAATCTTCTGTCATCACATGGAATTATACATCAGAGTTCTTGTGTATACACACCTCAGCAGAATGGTAAGGTCGAGAGAAAGCACATGACTATTCTGAATATAGCTAGAGCTTTGAGATTCCAAGCTTTTATTCCTCTCAAATTTTGGGGTGAATGTGTTTCCATAGTAGTCTACTTGTTGAATAGATTGCCTACTATCTTATTAAAAAGTTGCTGTCCTTTTGAAAAGTTGTATGGTAAGACTCTTTCTCTTTAACATCTGAAGGTTTATGGCAGCTTATGTTATGCTACCTCTATCACTAAGTCTGATAAGTTTGGTCCAAGAGCTGTTCCAGCTGTACATCTTAGATATTCTTCTGTTCAAAAAGGTTATATTCTCTATAATCTTTACTCTAAATCTTTTTTTGTTAGTAGAGATACTGTTTTTCAGGAAGATATTTTTCCTTTTAAACATATATAACCTGTCCAGTTCTTCTTCTTTATTTCCTGTTCTGGATTTGCCAGATCATGATTCTCCTTCCCAGAAATTTTCTTCTCCTATTTCTTCTCATATACCTTCTTCTGACTCAACTTCTTCTTCTTCTTCTTCTTCTTCTTCTTCTTCTTCTTCTTCTTCTTCTTCTTCTTCTTCTTCTTCTTCTTCTTCTTCTATTGATCATCTTCTTACTTCATCTCATCTATCACCTTATTCTTCATGTTCAACTCCTGCACCAATTATTTCTCCTTCATCTATTACTTCTTATTTTCCTCTTAGAAAGTCATTCAGAACATCTGTTCCTCCAATTTGGATGAAAGATTATGTTATTTCTTCTAAAGGAATTGGATGCAATTATCCCATTTCTAACCATGTTTGCTATGACAAAGTGACTCTGCCTTATCAATCTTGTCTTGCTTCATATTCTTCTATATCTGAACCTACTTCTTATGCTGAGGCTAGCATTGATCCTAAGTGGATAGAGGCTATGCAAGCTGAAATTGCAACTCTTGAGGATAATCAAACCTGGTCAATTATTGATTTACCTCCTGATAAATCTCCTATTGGTTGCAAGTGGGTATTTAAAATCAAATACAAATCCAATGGAGAGGTAGAGAGGTATAAAGCTAGACTGGTTGCTAAGGGGTACAGTCAGCTTGAAGGGCTGGATTACAAGGAGACATTTTCTCTTGTAGCTAAAATGGTAACAATCAGATCTGTAGTGGCTTTGGCTGCAGCCTCTGGATGGTTTATCTTCCAAATGGATGTTCAAAATGCTTTTCTTCAAGAGGATCTTCTTGAAGAAGTCTATATGCATATTCCAGATGGCTTTGCAAGCCAGGAGGAGTATAATAGGAGAAAGGTATGTAAATTACACAAGTCTTTATATGGTCTCAAACAAGCTCATAGACAGTAGAACATTAAATTTACTTCTGCTCTAAAAGATATAGGATTTGTTCAATCTCATTATGATTACTCACTTTTCACATAAAGAGTAGGTGATAATCTATAGTCATACTAGTGTATGTTGATGATCTGTTGGTTACTGGCAACAATGTGGAGCTGATTAATCAGGAGAAAACAGATTTGCATAATAAGTTCAAAATGAAGGATCTAGGAGAATTGAAATTCTTTCTTGGAATTGAGTTCTCTAGGTCTAAAAGAGCTGTTCTGATGAACCAAAGGAAGTATGCTCTTGAACTTGTGTCTGAAATGGGATTGTCTGGTAGTAAACCTGTTACTACACCACTTGAGTTCAATCATAAACTTACCTCAATAGCATTTGATGAATTTATGAACAAAGGGGAAGTTTCTTCAGATGCACAGCTTGAGGATCCAGGGATTTATCAAAGAATTGTTGGCAGATTCCTATACTTGACAATGACAAGGCCAGATATTGCCTTTGTTGTTCAAGTATTATGCCAACATATGCATGCTCCTAAACAGACACAATTTGAAGCAGCCATGAGAGTGATTAAGTATATAAAAAGAACTGCAGGTTTGGGTTTGTATATGCCATCAGAAGGTAGTAGTGAACTAACTACCTATTGTGATTCAGATTGGGGTTCATGTGTGGAAACCAGAAAATCTATTACAGGTTATGGGATCAAGTTTGGTGAAGCTGTAATTTCCTGGAAATCTAAGAAACAAAGTACTGTTTCTAGGAGTTCAGCAGAATCAGAGTTCATGAGTATGGCAGCTACTGTTGCAGAAGTTACTTGGCTGACTGTTTTATTTGGAGAACTTGGAATTGAAATATCTACTCCGGTGAAATTATTCTGTGATAGTAAAGCTGCTATATAAATTGCAGCACATCCTATATTTCATGAAAGAACAAAACACTTTGATATGGATTGTCATTTTGTAAGGGAGAAAATTCAGTGTGGAAAAATTCAAACACAACATATAGGAACAAAAGAACAGCCTGCTGATTTACTGACCAAGAGCCTATGCAAGCCACAATATGAATATTTGATTAGCAAGCTAGGAATGAAGAACCTCTTTCATCCTTCAGCTTGAG
>JASVEL010005472.1:0-50315 GCA_032618575.1 Nicotiana noctiflora | reverse complement strand
CTTGCCTTTAGGGTTTTTATTACCCTGTAGGATGTACCACGAGAAAGGTGCTTTTGCCTTCACTTTTACATCAAATTTACGATTCTTTACATTTGGGTCTTCAAAGTATATCTTCAGGAAGTTGGGGAATGGGTAAGACCTGTCACCTTCATTCATTACCCGATTAATAACCCGGGACATCACATTCCTAACATTGATCAGGTATCCTACTATGATAGATGCAACCAAATTCGCCTGATGAATTGGGAGTGAGTTGTCGTGGGTGGTAGGGTCTAGCCTACTCTACGCAAATGTCTCCCATCCTTTAGCCTCAAATTTCAACATTCTTCTCAATATCGTCACCCCCACTGTCAACCACTCGAGGGTGGTACTTGGGATTTCCAAGTACTCTGCCAACCACGGACGGGCTTCTTCACCCAACCTTATCTTATTCGAGTATTGGGACTTATCCTCCTCCGTGAAGCCTAGGTAGTCATTGATGGTCTTGCCATCAAAATTCACCTTTAGATTCCACACTTTGGTGAATGTGTTACCCTTTTTGATGTGGGCCATATTGGTGTAGAACGCTTTCACAAAGTGCTCATTTCTGTCATCCACATGGCCTATGAAGTAGTCTCATCCAGCTCTATCTCTTAATTGCCTCTATATATTGGGTTTATGAGGCAGAAGGTCCCGGGTGATGATTTTTCGCTCAGGTATCAATCTATTCTCGGGCCACTGTCACACCTCCTTTTTTCGCTACCCGTGAAGGTACGTGGATGAAGGGAGTTTTTCCACTTAAAGGACAATCGGAACATGATCAATTTATTTAATTTTTTAGAGTCGCCACTTAGGAAAATAATGGTGTCCCAAGTCACCGATTTTAATCCCGAGCCGAGGAATTTTATGACTCTATATTATAATCTGCAAAAGTAGAAACCTGGATAAGGAATTCTGTTAACCCGGGAGAAGGTGTTAGGCACTCCCGGATTCCATGGTTTTAGCACGGTCGCTCAACTGCGATTTTTATTTTTATCTGATTTCTTTATATGTTTTAATTATGTGCTTTTATGTTCCGCATTTCAACTTTAGAAAAATTGCGACGTCACGAAAACACATTTCAGGTCACACCACAACCAGTACGCCTGTGACTTTAATGCGTTTCAGTTTCGCCGAGGGTAAGATTTGGGTCACATAAATGCGCACCCGTATTTATGAAAGTAATTTATTTACAAATAGTGCCTAAAAATTCTCTATCTTTGTTAACTTCGGGAAAGACCGTGAAATTCGCTAAACGATCCTTCCGATTCTAAATATTTCAAAACAATTCATTTGAAGGCCTCGTAATTTATGTATTTAGTGTAGCGAAGCTCATCACACTTTGATTAAAGGTCAATCCTAACACAACTATGATTTTCTATTTAGTTGGTCTCTAATAATAAACAAAAGGTCCTAATTTATTATCATTAAGGAATGCCATAGCCTATCAATTAAATATTAATGGGCCAAATGTCATTTTAACCTTAGGTCCAAAAGATTCTAATTTATACATTTGTCTTAGATTAATTCCTTTTCAAATGCTGGGCCTGAGACAGGCCCAAATATAAGAGTAAAACAGGTCATACGGATTTACAGACGTGAAACAGTATATCGTTTCTTTGTTTGAATAACTGAATCTATTATATGTCAAATTCTTGATAGACTAACTGTATATATTTCATTCGCAGAGCTGACCGTGAATCAACACAAATAATATACTATCAAATTATGACTAAATAATTATCAATTAGCTTCTTAACGATCCTTAATTTACATATATTCTAAACACCTAAGATCTACACGTGAGATAAAAATAGATGAATTTATAACTTCTAAACTAATGAGAGATAAACTACTTATGTTTTTCCAAGCTTTTCCATACAAGATGATTTATGCCTATGTAGGAGGATTAAATTTCAACAAACCTAATTAAACTAAGATCAATAATAGATACAGCAGATCGCACTTTACTTAATACCTATCAACCATTTGAAATCCGTATTGTCTCAATTGAATACATTACATTATACTAAAGCACAACCTAGTGAACAATTCTTTTTTGACAATGCCTCCCAATTAACAGACTATTACAATCAAATTCTAGGATTCAGCTCATAAGTAATCAAAACTAAATTAATTCCGAATATATCACTATAATACTACAAATAGCAATTAAAAGTAAAAAAATAACAGTATATTGTATCAAAGTTTTGGCTGAATTGAATCTTGCAATGATGTAATTATAATGTTTGAAACTTCAAGCTGCCAAGGGGTAAAAATATACCTGGAATAAACACAGATCTATTAGATCCAATTAACAACAGCAGCAGCACAAATGATTCAGCAGTTTCAGCAGTAAACAATCACAGCAATGGGACAACTTTAAGAAGGCCAAACAGTACCAACTTGACAAAGTAAAGCCCAGGAATGCCAACAGCAACAAACTTAATGTTTAAATCAACCCCGGAATGATTCAAAGCCAAACCAACTAAATGTTATATCCAGCAATATCAAATGACCCAAGAACGACACCAAACAGCTCAAATAGACCAATTTTAACTTCAAAATACCTAACGAACACTTGAAAACATCAACAGACCAATGTTGTATCAAAATATAGTTCAAATGGACCCAAAACTGACTGGAATCAGCTTAATACTCCTCTGGAGTTCCAGTGGTTGAATACTGAATCAAAAGGGTATGAATGAATCGACCAACACTCAAGATTGTTCTACAAATCCAATAGAACAGTAAACTTAACTGAAACAATGAGAAAGAGAAATGCAGAATCTTTTCTCAAATTCAGTTTGTTTTTCGTTTCAATTTACTCACTGTTTTCAGAATTATATCTCTCAAATCTCAAAGAAAACTCTCCAATGTCCCCCTTCTCTCTGTTTTCAATCTGTCCTTTTTATAGCCAAAAAGAACCAGGACAACCCATTTAAACAATAACAACTCATCTCCTTCCCTTGCACATGCATCCCTTTACCCTTTTAATCATTTCCCCCTCTTAAAAACATTCCAGAAGATTTAATAAACCCAAATCTCCCACCATATTCTCTGCCCAGCCCACTAACTAATGTCCAATTCTATTTTTAATCCAAAAGTATACTACCAGCCTGTTTTTCTATTCAAACAACCCCTTAAACACATGCTACTTCTCCTTTTCCAGCTCTTAAGAGCAATTTAATAAATTAACTTCCTGGCCAAATTCCCTGACAGCCCCTTTTCCTTAAACTATTTTATTTTATTAAGCTATATCAGAATGTCAGGCTGAATCAAGCATGCCTGATTATCACATGGTTTCCAGTTGATCCGACTAGTTCATTTCATGGGTAAGGCATTTTTTAAATCCTATGATGTTAACATTCTGATTCAAATCACTAACAGCTATATCCAATTCACAACCTAATTTGTATCAACCTTAAACAACAATCAACAACTCCAAACCTATGAATTACATACAGGCAGACCGAGGGAAAAGCAAACATACGAGCTAATTCGTTTGACGATATCAAACAAACTATACATACAAAGCAATTACAGTATTGAAATCAAACATAGCTGGTAGAGAATGAATTGACCGAATAAATGGTCTGTTGGGAAGAGTAGACAATGCTAGAAAAAGGAAAACACTAAAACTAAAACACAAAACATATGAATACAGAATGCAAACAGAAGTCATAAGGGAATGAATTACCTCAGGCGAAATCCGTGAACCCAAGTACGATCTTGGTTTGGAACTATTGAGGCCAAACGGGCTTTAATCGAGACGTTCTCGATTGAGAACACCTAGACTAAAGTCCCTTGGACCTCAATCGATAATTAATCCGGCTCGAATTGGGCTTTTGTTTTTGAAAATTAGGGTTCTTGGGGCTCGGATTTGGGGCTTGACCGGTTCTGGCAAGATTCGAGCGAGGCTAAGGCTGGTAGGGGTATGAGGGAGGTGTGAGGAGTAATTGGTGTGAATTTGAGGTGGTTTGGGGTAAAAGTTCAAGTTCCGGTGAACTTCAATCTAATATTCGAAACGTTCGAGAAATATTCGAGACTAACGATTGCCAGATTCGTGTAGAGGGGGCTTGGGAGGTTCTATGGTGTTAATTTGGGGAGGTTTGGCCTACCGGAACCGCCGTGAGGCGATTTTCGGTAGGCGGAGTGCGGCGGAGAGGGGCGGGCTTTGATCGTCTCTAAGACGACGAAGACGAGGGGGGTTTAGGGGCGTGGGGTGATAGATTAGGAATATATACTTAGGTGTAGATTCGATCCTGGCCGTTGGATCATGTATGATTAATGGCCAGGATCTTTTAGGTCAACGAAAACGGTATCGTTTTGATAATTGGAGATTGGGTCGGTGTGGGTTAACTGGGTCGGGGCAAGCTTGGGTTGTGAGGGGGGCTTGGGACCGTTTGATGAGATTGAGCGAACGGCTCAGATCAAACGCCACTGAACTGCGTCGTATAGCCTTCTCTAAGGCTGATCGTATTTGGACTGGGTGAGGCTCTTTTCTTTGGGCTATTTTTGTTTGCAATTTTGGATAGCCCAGTCCATTTTCATTATAATCAATTAGAGCCAAAATTTCTAACTTAAAGAGATAAAAAAAAATAGAAATTGACTTAAAAGAAAAACATAATTAATTCTAAATAGTAATTATCATGAGAATAAAAAATAAAAAAAATAATCACACAATTTGGACACTTTAACAAAAAATGAAAAATACAATATTTCATCATTTTTCGTAAGGTGAGTAATTTACCAATTAACTTAACACTTTTAAAAATTAAAACCCCAATGCTATTACAACATAGATTTTTTCGTATTTTTTGTTAATTTAATCAAATAAACATGCATACTCAAATACAAATAATAAAAAAATTAAAACAAAATCCACAAATATTGCAAATAACACAAAAATTATTTTATTTTGAATTTTTGGGAGTATTTCTCTTGTAGGGCAAAAATCACGTGCTCACAGCTGCCCCTCTTTGTGCGAAAACATGAAGAGTGTTCGTGCAAAGATAAGTGAGCAGATACGAGCGATTTTTGCCCGTTTGAGCACTCCTTATGAAGCATTTTTTGGAAAAGTTGGACCGAACCTTTGCTTCAAAAGGTCTCCTACATATCCCTGGCTAAAAGGGAATCAGGTCAATGTTGTTCGGGAAGTTTTGGTAGCTGGGACTACCATGACTGCTGTGATCTTGCTGTTACTGCTGTTGCTGCTGTTGCCACTGTTTAACTGATCTCCTTATTACACCGTGCTAAAGAAAAAACAAGAGGCTAGACTAAGTTACAATATTGCAAATTCTTATCTATCTTTTCAACTTGATCTTGTCACGTTCCTTGCCCTCCTGCCGGCTTTGACGTTTCTTCACATGCTTCTTCTCTTCTGACAATTGTTATTTCGGCCTATCTTGATTGCCGAACTCCGACCATTGGTCCACTCCTTGTGATCTTCGAACTATTCTCCTTCGAAGTTCGAATCTATCTTTCCGATCCTTGTTGCCTTCCTTCCGATTATGAACTTGGATTCATGCTGGGGATTTCCATTACATTCTGTCACTTTTCGATTCTTCACTATCCTTATCAAATCTTAGAAACGGAGACGTCGTTCTGCTTTTCCGGCAGGCTTTTGACTTTATCGACAACTCTAATCATAAATCGCCACTCCATTCTTCAGGCGGGCTCCCTGACTTCCACTATATCTCAAGACTAAATAGCCACTCCATTCTTCAGGCGGGCTCCCTGACTTCAACTACAACTTTAAAACTAAATCTCCACTCCATTCTTCAGGCGGGCTCCCTGATTTCAACTACCACTTCAAAATAAATCGCCATTCCATTCTTCAGGCGGGCTCCCTGACTTCAGCTACAACTTTAAAATAAATCGCCACTCCATTCTTCAGGCGGGCTCCCTGACTTCAACAATAAACTTTGAACTAAATCGCCACTCTATTCTTCAGGCGGGCTCCCCTGACTTCAACTACAACTTCAAAATAAATCGCCACTCTATTCTTCAGGCGGGCTCCCCTGACTTTAATTACAACTTCAAAATAAATCGCCACTCCATTCTTCAGGCGGGCTCCCTGACTTCAACTACAACTTCGCCACTCTATTCTTCAGGCGGGCTCCCCTGGCTTCAACTACAACTTCAAAATGAATCGCCACTCCATTCTTCAGGCGGGCTCCCTGACTTCAACTATAACTTCAAAATAAAATCGCCACTCCATTCTTCGGGCGGGCTCCCCGACTTCAACTACAACTTCAAAATAAATCGCCACTCCATTCTTCAGGCGGGCTCCCTGACTTCAACTACAACTTCAAAACTAAATTGCCACTCCATTCTCCAGGCGGGCTTCCTGACTTCAACTACAACTTCAAAATAAATTGCCACTCCATTCTTCAGGCGGGCTTCCTGATTTCAACTTACAACTCACTAACTCCATCCCGTCCATATCGCCTTCCTTCGCTTCATGTACCATTTTCTTCTTCCTGCATCGTCTCTTGGGCCACCTTTTCTTCTGAATTACCTTGTTTTGGAATTGCTTTCTTCCTGGGTCGTGTTATTTTTCTTTTGAATGCTGGGGATATCCTTGGAACAATTTGCTTACCTACTGGAGATAATGCTACTGGGGAAGTATTCTTTATTTCCTCTTTTTCTACTTCCTTTAACCTTTATTCTCTCCCGGGCTCGCTGGGGGTTGAATTTTCATTGACTGAGGATTACCCTGGCAGGGACTCCCTTTTCCTTTTTCCTCTTTCCCAACCTCCTTCGGGACTTGCGCTTTGCTTCCTTGAAAACTTATGGTATATAATGTTGCTGGGGAAATCTCGAAAATCAGTGTTTCATTTCTCCAAGAACTGCTGGGGATAATATTAGGCTTAAAGATCACTCGTGTTATCTGACGTCTTTCAAAACTACTCCGCTCGAAGCTGGTATTTTCCTTCTTCCCAAAACCTTGTGTTGCTTTCTATCCTTATCCACTGGGTATTTGCTTTCAAGAAAATTTTCGCAATGGGAGAAAATTTTCTGCCCCAGTTTGATAACCTTCTATGTGGCATGATTTTCCACCGACGAACCCTATTTTCCCGCTTTAAATCAAAGAAAAATTGTTAGTTTCAAAACGCAGTGAGTGGTTATGCCGCTCTTGCTGGGGCAATTTTCCTTTTCTCTTTAGCATGCTTTGCCTTCCTCGAATTTTGGGGACGACGTTGACACTTGCTGGGGATGGTGCTCTTTCCACAGATGATCTCTCATCTCTCTTTTTTATTCCAAACTTCAATGTGGTCCGACCCTCTTAGTCGATGATCTGTTGTGAGAAACTATCTTCCGGATGTGTAATATGTGTCCGCCCTACTCCGTAATTCCTCTGAACCTTCCAATCAACCTGTCGTTCCAATCTTAATATCGGAACGACTTTTGTCTTATTGCCTTGTTCCACGCCTATTCATCTTCATTGTACCGCTTTGGGAGACTTGATAGTAAGCTTTGAAAAGTCAATTTTCGATATAGACATAAAAATCTTTAAAAAGAGAGAAAAATGATAGATAAAAATGAAATGAAAAGAATGCTGACCGCAAAAGACAAAAAGGGAAAGCTTTTCTGAACTCAAAACAGGGAAAAACTTATCTGAATGTATAACCGATCCAATGGTTATGCCGTGCCTTCGAGATTAATCAACCCAGTCTATTTGTGTCAATCACTTTTCTGACGGCTGCATTTTGCTAGAAGTAAATGAATGTCCCAACCTTGTCTCATGCAGTCACCTTGCAACCCTCTCACCTTGTCACCTCATAGTGCCCTTCATAGGGTTTTCACTAATGAGATTCTCTCATTTCTCTCGACCTCCCGTCGCCTTAGGGTGCCTCTAAAGTTTTTCACCGTAAGACTCTCTCATTTTATTTCTCTCAGCTTTCTTCGCCTTAAGGTATTATCCACGAAATTTCCTCTAAAGGGCTATCCCTTTTCAGCCTGTGAGTCCTAGATTCAGTCGAGGATTGGAGTGTCATTCGTGGTTTTCATTCGCATGACTTCGCATTTCTCAAATACTGATCGAGAGGTCTTTTTTGGTCATTAATGTGGTTTTTGTGCGTGAGGCTAGAGAAAAGGGGTTTAACCTCAACGGTTAGCTCATTACAACTTTCGGAATCCACATTATCTTTTCAAACGAAACATGACTTCTGCCCCAGTTTTGTTGCTTGGGAAATCTTTGATTTTTTATTTTACTATGACCGAGCCGGGTGGCGCCTATGTATCCTTCTTGAGGAATCAGGTCAAACGTAGTTCACTTTTTCTTGTGTCTTTTCTTTGTTTCCTTTTCTATTTTGTTGTACTTCTTCCTTGAGGATTCCAGAAGAGGGTATATGAAAGAATAATTAAGGCTCAAAGGGGAAAACAAGGGTTAAAGTGTTTGGGTAGTAGAAAAAATTGCCTCTGTCATTTCATTCTCCGAAAAAATGCCAAATACAAACAAACAAAACCAAACGTCGACAAATACATTAAAGAATTACACATAATATCTCTTGACTGCATCAGAATTGATAGCCATATCGGTGCATCTTCCCTCAATATCAGTTAGACATAGAGCGCCGTTGGATAATACTCTAGTCACCACAAATGGTCCCTGCCAATTTGGAGCGAACTTGCCTTTCGCTTCGGCCTGATGTGGTAGAACTCTCTTCAGCACGTGCTGTCCCACTTCAAATTTCCTGGGACGTACCTTCTTGTTATATGCTCTCGGCATTCTCTTTTGATACAATTGGCCATAACATACTGCTGTCAATCTCTTTTCATCGATCAAGCTCAATTGCTCCAGTCGGGTTTTGACCCACTCATCGTCGTCAATCTCAGCTTCAGCGATAATTCGGTGGGATAGGATTTCAACTTCTGCTGGTATTACTACTTCAGTCCCGTACACCAACAAGTAAGGAGTTGCACCTACCGAAGTCCGGACGGTAGTGCGATAACCCAAGAGTGAAAATGGCAACTTTTCATGCCATTGCCTAGACCCTTCTACCATCTTCCTCAATATCTTCTTTATATTCTTGTTTGTTGCCTCAACCGCACCATTTTCTTTAGGACGATATGGTGTGGAATTTCGGTGCGTAATCTTGAACTGTTGACATACGTGTTTCATCAATCCGTTATTAAGATTGGCACCATTATCTGTGATGATTATCTTTGGAATTCCAAACCTGCAGATGATGTGGGAATGTACGAAGTCCACCACCGCCTTCTCGGTCACTGATTTGAAGGTTTTGGCCTCCACCCACTTGGTAAAATAGTCGATCGTTACCAGAATGAACCTATGACCATTGGAAGTCGCAGGTTCTATAGGTCCGATAACATCCATACCCCACGCAACAAATGGCCATGGTGCTGACATTGTATGCAACTCGGTCGGCGGAGAATGAATCAAATCGCCGTGTATCTGACACTGATGGCATCTTCGCACGAAACTTATACAATCACGCTCCATAGTGAGCCAGTAATATCCTGCTCGAAGAATCTTCTTTGCTAATACATATCCGCTCATGTGTGGCCCACAAACTCCGGAGTGTATATCTGTCATCACTGTTGTGGCTTGACTTGCATCTATACATCTCAACAATCCCAAATCTGGGGTTATTTTGTACAACACCCCCCACTAAGAAAAAATCCGTTCGCCAATCGCTGAATAGCTCTCTTTTGATCTCCAGTTGCCTGCTCTGGGTATATTCCTAACCTGAGGTATTCCTTGACATCATGAAACCATGGCTCACCATCCATCTCTTCTTCTATCATATTGCAATAAGCATGTTGATTCCGGATCTGAATATGTAATGGATCAACATGAATCTTGTCCGGGTGATGTAACATCGATGCCAACGTAGCCAAAGCATCGGCAACCTCATTATGCATCCTTGGGATATGCTTGAATTCTACTGATCGGAAACGCTTGGTCAGATCATGCAAACATTGACGATACGGGATAAGCTTCAAATCTCTGGTTTCCCATTCTCCCTGAATCTGATGTACCAGAAGGTCCGAGTCCCCCAAGACCAAGACGTCCCGTACATCCATGTCTACCGCTAATCATAACCCTAAGATGCATGCCTCATACTCAGCCATATTGTTGGTACAATGAAAACGCAGTTGAGCAGTAACAGGATAATGATGTCCCGTTTCAGAGATAAGCACAGCCCCTATTCCGACTCCTTTTGTGTTCGCCGCTCCGTCGAAGAAAAGCTTCCACCCTGGATCCTCGGTTAATTCTAACACATCAATTTGCAATACTTCTTCGTCCGGAAAATACGTCCTCAAAGGTTCGTATCCGTCATCGACGGGATTCTCAGCTAAGTGATCGGCTAGGGCTTGAGCTTTCATAGCCGTCCTTGTCACATATATGATGTCGAATTACGTAAGTAATATTTGCCATTTTGCTAACCTCCTTGTAGGCATAGGCTTCTGGAAAATATACTTCAGTGGATCCAAACGTGAAATGAGGTAAGTAGTGTAAGAAGACAAATAATGTTTCAGCTTTTGGGCTACCCAAGTCAAAGCACAACAGGTCTTTTCCAAATGAGTGTACTTAACCTCGTGGACCGTGAATTTCTTGCTGAGATAGTAAATGGCCCGTTCCTTCCTGCCAGTAAGATCATGCTGCCCCAGTACGCAGCCGAACGAATTCTCCAAAACCGTCAGATAAAGAATCAGGGGTCTACCCGGTTTAGGCAGAACTAGTACGGGTGGGTTTGACAGATACCCTTTGATTTGGTCAAACGCTTCCTGACATTCTGTCGTCCATTCTATCGCAGCGTCTTTCTTCAACAGACGGAATATGGGTTCACAGGTTGCTGTAAGCTGAGCAATAAACCTACTGATGTAATTTAACCTTCCCAACAAACTCATTACCTCTGTTTTATTCTTTGGCGGGGGTAACTCCTGGATGGACTTGATTTTGGATGGGTCCAACTCAATGCCCCGTCGGCTGACGATGAATCCTAGCAACTTTCCTGACGGAACTCCAAATGCACATTTGGCCGGATTAAGCTTGATATCATATCTTCGAAGTCTTTGGAAAAACTTCCTGAGGTCGGCAATGTGGTCTTCTTGACGTCTAGATTTTATGATCACATCATCCACGTACACTTCAATTTCTTTGTGTATCATGTCATGGAATACCGTAGTCATCGCCCTCATGTATGTTGCCCCTGCGTTCTTCAGGCCGAATGGCATTACCCGGTAGCAATAAGTTCCCCATGGTGTGACAAAAACCGTCTTTTCTGCGTCCTCTTCATCCATCAAGATTTGATGATATCCCGCGTAGCAGTCCACAAAGGATCCGATCTCACGTCCGGCGCAATTATCAATCAGGATATGGATATTGGGAAGCGGGAAATTATCCTTAGGGCTCGCCTTGTTGAGATTGCTGTAGTCCACGCATACTCTGATTTCCCGTCTTTCTTTGGCACCGGTACTATGTTAGCCAACCAATCAGGGTATCGAGTGACACGAATGACTTTCGCCTGCAACTGCTTGGTTACTTCTTCCTTGATCTTTACACTCATCTCCGTCTTAAATTTCCGCAGTTTTTGCTTGACGGGAGGGCATGCCGGGTCAGTAGGTAATTTGTGAACCACTAGATCAGTGCTGAGTCCTGGCATGTCGTCGTACGACCATGTGAAAATGTCTTTAAACTCCATGAGTGTTTTGATCAATTCTTCTCTCAGGTTGGGTTCGATATGGACGCTTATTCTGGTTTCTTTAACATCATTCGTATCCCCCAGATTAACAGCCTCAGTATCATTCAAGTTGGGTTTGGGATTTTCCTCGAAGTGACTTAATTCTTCGCCGATTTCTTCTACGGCTTCATCATCGCCGTATTCCGATTCACTCTCGTCACTTCTTATTTCATGCGTTATTATTTCCAAACCCGATTGACTTTCTAGACTGGGTTGATTAATCTTTAAGCACGCCATATCATTAAGATCAGTTGAAAGAAAGTTGCTCAGAAAAGTAAAAAGAAGGAAAATAAACAAAATTAGAAACAAAGGGAACAAAATTTCATTAATGGGAACAATACAAGGAAAAACAAGCTTGCATACTCAAACCAAAACGAACTAAAATAAACGTATTTTACTACGGGGACAGCCCCAACACAAAATTTTAAAGAAAACAATCCAAAACAAACTACCAAGACTCCTTCCGGATAGGGAGAGGAGTAGCCTTCCAATTATTCAACTTTGCTTTCGATCCCACAAACTGTATCTCGGCATGGCTGGGTCCTTCGCCATCCTCTAGCATGCATACATCTGAGAATAAATCCTCGAACCTTCTCAAGAACTCTTCGTCTGGCCTGATCATAGGACTGGGAACCTTTGTCGTCGGACGTCTTCTTATTCCGGACCTGACAAAAGATCGGGAAAGGTGCGGAACAGGCTTCGGAAGCACCCATGTCTTCTGCTTATTCCTCTTGGCTCGCTGGATGTCCTCTGGTGTTGGCTTGAATCCCAAGCCAAAGGTTCCCACATTTTCGACCACGGATACCGGTTGTATGATTCCTTGCAAAGATGCACCTAAACCTTTGCCGGGTACGAAACCGTTTCTCAGCATTTCTTGAGCCACCATGACGTCTGCAGTAATTATTCTGTCATTAAGAATGCATTCCCCTTCTGGAACTCGGTTGACGGATACCGCATCACAGACCTGGTATACCCATGGCCCAACATCCTCTTCTGTATCGACAAAGGGGACGATGGTGCCTGGTTGTAGATCATTCTCTCCATGGACTACGATCTCCTGTCGATCCCATTCAAACTTGACTAGTTGGTGTAGGCTGGACGGAACCGCTTTTGCAGCATGGATCCACGGTCGTCCTATCAGAAGGTTGTATGAAACTACCATGTCCAGCACCTGGAATTCCATGGTGAACTCCACAAGTCCGATTGTCAAGACTAACACTATGTCCCCGACCGATGCCTTGCCTCCTCCATCAAACCCTCGGACACATATACTGTTCTTGCGTACCCTGCCGATATCCACTTTCAACTTGTTTAGTGTAGAGAGAGGACAAATATTCGCACTGGACCCATTGTCGACTAGGACTTTGGTAACCACCGACTCCTCACACTTTACCGTAAGATATAAAGCCTTGTTTTGCTCGGTGCCTTCCTCAGGCAACTCATCATCGGTGAAGGTGATCCGGTTTGCTTCGAAGATCCTATTGGTGATCTTTTCCAAATGACTCACAGAGATTTTATCAGGTACATGGGCCTCATTCAAAACTTTCATCAAAGCTTGCCGATGTTCTTCGGAATGTATCAGCAAGGACATCAATGAGATTTGCGCAGGAGTCTTCTTCAGCTGTTCTAAGACAGAATAATCATGCAGCTTCATCTTTTTCAGGAATTTTTCTGCCTCTTCGTCAGTTACCGGCTTTTTAGTGTTGCCGGAGTAGTCTTCCTCAATTCCGCAGGGGCAAAACATCTCCCTGAATGGATGGACTTTTTTCATTAGCAAAGAAAGTACTACTTCTTTCAACGACTTTGAAGATGTATCATTTACACGAACAAGACCAATAAATGGTTCGTTCTCTTGGCCTTTTTTGTCAACATACCGTAAAACAAGGACCATTTGTTCATGGTGTGAAATATTCTTAGACTCATCAACTAATTCCAAAATAATCTCCATAGACTTCCTCTTTAACTTCTTTTCCTTTGTAGGTTGTCGTGACCCGATCATAATTCCATGGAATAGCTTTGCTATCAGCTATCGGCAACTGTATTGCTGGCTTGATAATGAAAGGATCCACTCGAACACCTGTTATAGTTAAGACGGGTCTGGTTGCTGCCCCTGGTACAACTATTTTTACTCCCTCTGGCCTCATAGGCCCTTTGTTCACACTTCCCTTTTCTGCTTCCGACCCCTCTTGTACGTCCTTCTTGCAGATGAGTGACTCATCAAGGCTTGGCCTCTTTTTCATTCCTACCTCACTAGACCTGATCATCATTACGATCTGAGAGGCTTTCTCCTTTCCCTCTTCTACCCGTACCAACTCGATCATGTTGGTCTCATGATGAGTTGGGAGTGGATTTTGGTTGATGTTGGGCTCCGCTGGAGTTTGGACCTCAATTCGGCGAGTGTCGATGAGTTCCTGGATAGCTATTTTCAACCTCCAACACTTTTCTGTGTCGTGCCCCGGACATCCTGAGCAGTATGCACAATTTATTGAATGATCCAGATTCTTTGGAAAAGGGTTTGGTAGCTTAGCCTCGACCGGATTTAGCAACCCTACTTGCTTCAAACGGTGGAACAAACTGGTGTAAGACTCTCCCAAGGGAGTGAAGGTCTTTGTCCTTGGTGCTCTGTCGTTCTTGAAGGCTTGATTCGGACGAAAGCCCGCACCCGTGGGATTTCTATAGGCTCTTGGGGGTGGGTAATTATTCTTCGGATTTGGCGCATGCCATGGTGCCTGGACGGGAGGTGGGGCATATGATTGGGCATGATGGACGGTAAAGTGAGCATCTGGTGTCGGATAATAGTATTGTGGATGGCTATATGGATTATGAGAGTAATTTTGTTGGTGGGGCTATGGCGAATTATATTGGGGTGCGGGGCCTCTGTTCCTGAACCATGCTCCGGAATCAACCGCCGCGACCTCTTCTTTCATCTTTTTCCCAAGCACCCCTCCAGTGCCACTTTGAATAGCTTGAGTGTTGGCTTTCAATGCTGCATAACTCATGATCTTGTTAGCTTTCAAGCCTTCCTCGATCATAGCCCCCATTTTTATCACCTCAGTGAATGACTTACCCACGGACGTCACCAGATGTCCGAAATAGGTTGGCTCCAGTGTCTGGAGGAAGTAATACACCATCTCATTCTCTCTCATCGGTGGATCTACCCTTGCTGCCTGTTACCTCCAGCGGAAACCAAATTCTCTAAAACTTTCGGCGGGTTTCTTCTCTAACTTTAGCAATGATAAGTGATCGGGGATTATTTCAAGATTATACTGGAACTGGCCGATGAATGCTTGAGCCAAGTCATCCCATGTAAACCATCTGCTGGGATCCTTCCTGGTGTACCACTCTAATGCAGACCCCCCCAAACTCTGACCGAAGTAAGCTATCAGAATCTCGTCTCGCCCTCCGGCTCCTCGCATTTTGCTACAAAAACCTCGAAGATGGGCTACTGGGTCACCATGCCCTTCGTATAGGTCAAACTTGGGCGTTTTGAACCCAGCTGGCAACTGGACATCTGAGAATGGACACAGATCTTTGTAAGCGACACTGACCTGGTTGCCCAAACCATGCATATTCCTGAAGGACCGGTCCAGGCTTTTAACTTTTCGAATAACTTCCTCATGTTCCAAACATTGGAAGTGCTTTTCCGGTTCTGCCGGGTTATCCCAGTGAGGGGTGTGTGAATGCGGTTCAGGAGCCTTAAAGGTCGGCTCAGGAGAATAACAATGATTGTCATGGATTTGAATAAGCGGCTCACTGGACGACTTTTGTAAAGTAGCAGGTGGAGGTGCCACAAAAACAGGGGTAACCGGGGGAGGAGGATTTTGCCTGGCTGGTGAAACCGGGGATGTATAGGGGTTTTCCCCTTGATAATAAGGATAGATCGGTGCACTTGTCGAGGGGACAATGGGCGGACGCTCTGGTGCTGGTGGAAGAGTAGGAAGGTTTGGTGATTATTGTCCCCTAGCCCAGGCTAGGTGCATCTATGTCATTTGCTGTCTCAACCGGTCCACCTCCTCTTTCATGATTTGTATCTCTGTTTTCTCCCCATCGACACTTTTGCCGGAACTAGACATGCTTGCTGGAATTGGACCTTTTGATCTAGTATGGTAATGGTGATCGGCCAGTATACTCTGTCAAGTCAACTGCTAAACTTTTCTGGAAATTGCAACAAACTTGTTAGCTCACTGAATTTAACAGGTATGTTATCGCACGTTGGATGCAATGCACCTAATCAATTAACCATTTCTACATGTATTCATCGCATGCGTCATTCCAGCTTTTCTTTTTCTTCTTCTCTTATCCTTCAAAACTTTATTGTTATTAACCTCCCCATTCTTTTCTTTTCTTTTTTAGTGGTGGTCGAATCTTATGTGGATTGCCTACGTATCACGTCCCTGCGTGAATCAGACCGAGCGTAGTTCTAATAATAAGATTGTGGCGAAATTCTGGAATTCTTATAATAAAAACCTTTACGGTTACAAAACATGTCTTACAATAATCAACAAAATGAGAGAAATGCTTGACTCAAGAAAAACATAAAAATAATAAGAAAACTAAAAATGCCAACCAATTTTTCAAAATTTCAAAATTCATCTTTTAATCAATAGCCTAATGCTCTTAAACTCCTGGGGGCCCGCGAGGCATCGTTTGGCCTTGCCGCGGGCCTTGGTGTGAGGTCCCTGTGTAGTCCCCTTAACTCTCTCATGATCTGATGAACATAGTCCATAACCGAAGCAAAAAGGGTGGCGCGGGGCATTTGTTCACAAGCTAAGCACTTCATGGTGACATAATGCCCGATCTCTTCAATTCTGTCTTTGATCATGTCCCTTTCTCTGAGTAGCTGTTCTATCCGTTGGTTCTTCGCCCCCAATCTTCGAGCATTGTTGGTGACCTGGTCTAAGAGCCTATCCACTTGTTCTTGCAGTCGGGCCATCAAATTGTGTCAACAATCGAGGTCTGCTCTAGCATCCCGGGCTTGTTTGAAAATCCGCTCCCTGGGGGTAACATTTGCTTCCCTTAGATTAGTGATGATCTTAGTATAATCTTCTTCCACCTGTTGTAGATGAAGTGCCCGTTGATGTGCCTCATTTCTCCAGCTAGCGCGGATCCTCATTGTTTGGGTCTTCGACTCTTCCAATTCTCTTTGGACATCGGCGACTTGATTTTTTAAACCCTTTATCAATTTTTCGTCTGATCGACTCCTCAGCTGTCTGTCAGCATCCCTTTTCATTTGCTGGATTTGAACTCTCAAAAAGTCATTTTCTTGTGCCAACTTCTTTTTATCTCCTTCGTCGGCGGCAGCTTGCATATCCTTTTCAAATTGGAGATCTTGGACCTGTTGCTCTATCTTGCCAATCCTTGTTTTGTAAACTTCTTCCTTGGCTAACCAGTCCCATTGTTCTTGTGACGCTTCAGCAAATTCCCTGAGGTGAGGTCTTTTGGCTGGCCTTTCACCCGATGTTTCTCCTTTGTACCAAGTAAGATATCCGGGTAAAACCTCTCCTCTGGCTCGATCGTGTACACAAGTGTTTGCCTCCAGATATTGGCATTTGCTCCAGATCTGGCGGACCCTTGCTTCTGGTTATTGACCGTCGGGGCCAATTTCAATAACCTGGGTACTCAGGTCTTCGTCTTTGGGAACTATCTGGCACCTCCCAATCTGTCTTAAAACCCGATGGGGCGCATAAGGTTGAATGCTCTTAAGTCCTATTAAGAGAAAGTGGGACCTAGCCGCTGGCATGTACACGATTCTGTCTATCGATAACCAACCCAACGTCCATTGTATTTGACTTGCGCTGAGAGCCTGGAAGTACGCCCTCCACGCCAAGATTCGTTCAGGTAAGATGGTCCTATCAACCCTTATATAGAATTCGTTTATGCAAGTTCTCTCAACCAACCCATACCTCAAGAACTGGGTACGGCGACACAGGTGCTCGATCATCCACATTTGTAGCAATAAATTACAGCCTTCAAAGAAGTCTCCTCCGACTTTGCAGGCTGTGAGAGCTCGATATATGTCTGATATTATCATGGGAGCAAGAGTACTTTCGTTTTGGGCAAGCAAAGTACTGACAATTCCGGCTATCTTTATATCAATATTCCCGTCTTTTCTCGGGAATACCATAAGTCCTAAAAAGGCTATCATGAAGGCAATTCGTCTGTGCTCCTCCTATTTCTGGCGATTACCTTTGCTGCATAATTTATTCTCTGGCTTGTTAAGACCTCCCACGTGACCGTACCTTTGATAGATGAAGCTTAAGGTACAAAACCCTTGTGCTAGATCTGGGTTACGTACCGTTCTGGCTATCTTTAGTGAGTCCAAAAACCGGTGCACGGCGACAGCCCTGGGAGCGACTGGATATTGGTGCCCCAATGGTATATCAGTGTTTCCAATGTATCCGGTCACCTCCTCCAAAGTTGGGGTGAGCTCGAAATCCGAGAAGTGAAAGACATTGTGTGCGGAGTCCCAGTATGTGACTAATGCTCTTATGATATCCCCTCGAGGCTTTATTTCAAGCAGACCCTGTGAGACCTTTCAAATATTTCTTAACTTCGTCCTGCCCTTCTTCGCCTAGATCATCCCACCATAGTCATATTTGGGCCGGGATTTTAATCATGAGTGAAAAGGGTTCATTTCGAATCGTGCTCATCCTGCACATTTATTAGTGTTAAAGAAGAAGATCATTTTGGCTGACAATGATTGGACTATTTTCAAATTTTGAACAGATGATCTAATTTTCGACCGCGACCTTTCAGCATTTTCGGGACGAAGATTTTAACATGACTCTAGAATTTAAAATTTTGGTATTTGTTTTTTGAAAAAGGGGAAGTTGGACCCGATGGGGGTTGCCTACGTATCTCACATTCGGTGAGAATCAAACCCGCGTAGTTCGGTCCAAATAAACAAACTATATATATATATATATATATATACTTTCTTTTATTGACCGACAAAGAAAACACATTTTGTTAAGAAAACTATTTTGTTGGCAAAGTCAACCTTCCGTCGTCTTTTATCAGCAAACTAAATTTATTAATTTGTTAGTAAAACACATTTTTGTATTTTCTAAAAATAAGTATTTATTTCCCTATACTATTTCCCTTTTTTTCGTTTTTCTTCAGTATATAAAGTCGGTCAGCATGCAAGTCTAAATAAATGCTTAAAACAAATATGGTATAGCAGGATGGTCTTTTCATTTCAGGTTGCCTTTCCTAGACGAACCCAACCCCTGTGTTGAGGTCCCTAAGTCAAATGCAACGTGATGCAAATAAGCGTTTCCTACTAGGAATCGGGTATGAAGTTATGTTATTCTAAGCTCAAAACCTCGGTACGTGATCTAGACTGTGTACCCAAGCGGACAACTCGGGCTGAGGAAGGAGCTCCTTTTTCCGGGAACCAAAAGGCCAGCCGGCTTAGAAACTTTCCGAGCCTCTTTATTATCTCGGGGTATGACACTAACAGAATAGGGAGTCTCAACCAGTGAGCACATCCCCGGGGGTGAGAAGAGAAGGGTTTTCGGCACAGTTTATATATACAATTCACGTAATATCAAAGCGGTAAACATGTAGCACATTAATCAAAACATATAATGAAATCAGATATAAGCAAAAACAGCAATTTTAAATGAGCTCGAATTCTTAAACTCTGAACCGAAGTTCTGGGTTGACATTTCAATCCCCAGCAGAGTCACCAGAGCTGTCACACCTCCTTTTTCCGCTATCCGTGAAGGTACGTGGATGAAGGGAGTTTTTCCACTTAAAGGACAATCGGAACATGATCAATTTATTTAATTTTTTAGAGTCGCCACTTGGGAAAATAATAGTGTCCCAAGTCACCGATTTTAATCCCGAGCCGAGGAATTTTATGACTCTATATTATAATCTGCGAAACTAGAAACCTGGATAAGGAATTCTGTTAACCCGAGAGAAGGTGTTAGGCACTCCCGGATTCCATGGTTTTAGCACGGTCGCTCAACTGTGATTTTTGTTTTTATCTGATTTCTTTATATGTTTTAATTATGTGCTTTTATGTTCCGCATTTCAACTTTAGAAAAATTGCGACGTCACGAAAACACATTTCGGGTCACACCGCAACCAGTACGCCTGTGACTTTAATGCGATTCAGTTTCGCCGAGGGTAAGATTTGGTTCACATAAATGCGCACCCGTATTTAGGAAAGTAATTTATTTACAAATCGTGCCTAAAAATTCTCTGTCTTTGTTAACTTCGGGAAAGACCGTGAAATTCGCTAAACGATCTTTTCGAGTATAAATATTTCAAAACAATTCATTTGAAGGCCTCGTAATTTGTGTATTTAGTGTAGCGAGGCTCATCACACTTTGATTAAAGGTCAATCCTAACACAACTATGATTTTCTATTTAGTTGGTCTCTAATAATAAACAAAAGGTCCTAATTTATTATCATTTAGGAATGCCATAACCTATCAATTAAATATTAATGGGCCAAGTGTCATTTTAACCTTAGGTCCAAAAGATTCTAATTTATACATTTGTCTTAGATTAATTCCTTTTCAAATGCTGGGCCTGAGACAGGCCCAAATGAAAGAGCAAAACAGGTCATACGGATTTACAGACGTGAAGCAGTATATCGTTTCTTTGTTTGAATAAGTGAATCTATTATATGTCAAATTCTTGATAGACTAACTGTATATATATTTCATTCGCAGAGCTGACCGTGAATCAACACAAATAATATACTATCAAATTATGACTAAATAATTATCAATTAGCTTCTTAACGATCCTTAATTTACATATATTCTAAACACCTAATATCTACACGTGAGACAAAAATAGATGAATTTATAACTTTTAAACTAATGAGAGATAAACTACTTATGTTTTTCCAAGCTTTTCCAGATAAGATGATTTATGCCTATGTAGGAGGATTAAATTTCAACAAACCTAATTAAACTAAGATCAATAATAGATACAGCAGATCACACTTTACTTAATACCTATCAACCATTTGAAATCCATATTGTCTCAATTGAATACATTACATTATACTAAAGCACAACCTAGTGAACAATTTTTTTTGACAATGCCTCCCAATTAACAGAGTATTACAATCAAATTCTAGGATTCAGCTCATAAGTAATCAAAATTAAATTAATTCCGAATCTATCACTATAATACTACAAATAGCAATTAAAAGTAAAAAATAACAGTATATTGTATCAAAGTTTCGGCTGAATTGAATCTTGCAATGATGTGATTATAATGTTTGAAACTTCAAGTGTAACGACCCGGCCCGTCGTTACGGGAATTACAACCCCGTTATGTTGAAATTGTATGTTTTATGCTTTATTATCAGTGTTAAAGTCTATCGGGTGAGTTAGGAGTGATTTGGATTGGAAATGAGGCATATAGCCTTTTGAAGGAAACTTGAGTAAGGAAAGTCAACCTGGAGTTGACTATTTGGTTAGAGGGCTCGGAATCGGATTCTGATGATTCGGTTAGTTCCGGGAGGTCATTTATGACTTAGGAGAACAATCGGAATTGAATTCGGAGGTCCGGTGTAGTTTTAAGCTTGAATTGGCGAATGTTAAATTTTGGCGAAAACCGGATGGTAGGTGATATTTTGATCCGGGGGTCGGAATGGAATTCCGACAATTTTTGTAGCTTCGTTATGTGATTTTGGATATGTCCGCAAATTTTCAGGTCATTCGGACATCGTTTGATCGGGTTTTGGATTGAATGTTAGTTTTGAAAGTTTTGAAGAAACTTAGGCTTGAATCCGTGGTTAATTGGTGATTTTGATGATTAGTATGGTGTTTTTATGGTTGGAACAAGTTCGTATCATGTTTTAGAGTATGTTGGTGGTTTTCGTTGGGGTCCCGGGTGTCTCGGGATGAATCCGGGGGTCCAAACGGACCATTTTTGGAAGAAAAGAGAAAAGCTGGCTGCTGTCATAAACGCAGCAGACATTTGCTCTCCGCGATCGCGGGGATAGGGATGCGATCACGTAGAGCTGGGGACTAGGGCATCGCGATCGCAGGGTAACAGTCGCGATCGCATAGAAATAAAAGGGTGTACATCGCGATCGCATGCTTATCTACGCGATCGCGTAGAAGAAGAAATGGGTCCGGGGGAAATGAGCTACGCGATCGCAGGATTATGGACGCGATCGCGTGAGGCAGGGTGATTGTGCATCGCGATCGCGTGAAGGATGTCGCGATCGTGTGAGGCCGAGATTTTGAGCATCGCGATCGCGTGATGAAGATCGCGATCGCGTAGAAGAAATATTTCTGGCAGTGAATTTAATCCAGAAACAGAGGGTACGGGTTCATTAACCCAAAACACACATTTGAGCCCTAGAGAGAAGAAAACTCGAGGAAATCACTGAGAAGTCATCGGGTATTCATCGGAGGTAAGATTCTTGACTCAAAAACATCAATTTATGGTAGTATTAACATCAATCTTCATGAAATTGGGTTGAAATCTTGAAGAAATGTGGCCTAAATATTGAAAAACGGGATTTTTGGATTGGGGAGGCCATTTGAACTCCGATTTCGATAAATTTTATATGCACGGACTCGTGGCGAGATAAGGATCGCGTTGGTGCTAATTTCGGAATTTTCCGAGCAGTGGGGCCCGGGGTCGGGTTTTACCAACTTAGTGTAATTATGCTAATTTCATGTAAATTGAAGTGGGTTATGATTATTTGACCCGTATTTGATGTAATTATTGTGGTTTGACTAGATTCCACGCACGAGGGAGCTAAATTCAAAGGAAAAGGCATCGTGGACGATCCTACGACCGGCTAGAGGTGAGTAATAGATGTGGGTGATGACCAGCGGGTTCGAAACCCCGGTATACCACTTTGTGACGCTGTATAGCGGCGAGACACGCACACTCTTGAGAGTGCGGGGTCGATCATGAACCGGAGACTATATATTAGTCCGACCTGTTGATACTGTATTATTGGCTATTCTCGAGCCGTCGAACCTCCTTCTCGGATGGTTATGCATATATATATATTGTGATAATGGCCACTCTTGAGCCGAGGAACCCCGTTCTTGGGCGGTTGCGTATACATGTGGGCCGTGAGCCAGTTATTGGATCCCACGAGGATCGTTATTATTGTCTTATCACATAGACATGCTAGTTTACTACTAGTCCGCAGCTATTTTTGTTATTATGCTAATTCCAATCTCTGGAACTTGATATTACCGTTTTCCAACTGAAAAATGATAAAAAGAGTTTTCAAAAACTACTTTTGAGCCTCGCGAGGCTGTATCTGCATATTAGCTGACTAGTAGTGGATCGGGCTGCACGCCGCAGCGAGATATATGTTGGATCTGACTGCACGCCGCAGGAATATCTCTATGAGATGTGCTTGGGCTGTAGGAGCCCCTCCGGAGTCTGAACCCCCACAGTGAGCACGGGTACCCAAAATTGGAGTCGGGCTACATGCCGTAGCGGTCATATCATGCATTGCATTGCATTTAGCTACATCTGCTAGTTGTTATGCTATTTATTGGTATTTGTTGGTACAGGTACAGTGAAGATTGATTCTATGACAGGGTAGCTGATTATAGCTTTACATAGTGCTTTATTGCGGATTTCTTATCTGCGTTGTCTTACCCTTGTTTATTACCACTGAGTCTGGCAGTACTCATTTTACTCCATGCACCTTGTGTGCAGATCCAGGTACCTCTCAGCAGTGATCCAGTAGCTGTGCGAATCGACGTTTGTGGATATTCGAGGTAGCTGCAGAGTCCGCAGGACCCGATATTCCTTCTTACTGTCTTGATGTTGTATTGACTTTTCTTTCCGCACTTGGTATCTTGTAAACCTTTATACACTTATGTTCTTTAGAGGCTCGTGACTCTTGACCCTTCGGTCTATGGGAGTTAGTATATTTTGGGACTTGGTTTCCCCGCTGTTGTACTATTGTTTCATATTTTGAAATGCTTAAATGGGTTAAAGAGAGCTTCTAGCTCCGTGGTTGATATTGATTGGTCAGGCTGGCTTAGCAATGTGCTGGGCGCCATCACGACCGGATTTGGGGTCGTGACAAGAGTTGGTATCAGAGCCTAGGTTTACTAGGCCTCATGAGTCTTGAGCCGGTTAGTAGAGTCTTGTGGATCGGTACGGGGACGCCCGTACTTATCCTCGGGAGGCTGCGAACCTTTAGGAAACACTTCACATTTCTTGGAATTCTTATCGTGCGCACTTGATTCAGCTTGAGATATAATTTTTGGAATTCCTTCCACACGTCTGTGTACGCATCGAGCGCTCAGTAATGTAATTGCCTTATGGCTTATGATTTCCTCGAACGAGGGGCGAGATATAATCTTGGTGAGTTCATGTTGGGCCAGTCAGGATGACTTGAGGCTGGACCTTGCTTATGACTTGAGCATTGAGGTGCTGATTTTGTGAGTGGTGGCAATAGATAATGTACTAAGGGTTTGAAATTCCGTATTTTTGCACTATACAGTGCTGTGCTGAGAGGGAATACGCGTCATGTGACGAGCGTGGTGGTATTGTGACTGAGGATTTGGACTTGATCCTTCCCGATTGATTATTACTGTGTAAAATGACTGAGACCGGGCTTATATTTATGTACTTGAGCTAGTAGCCATGTTTGGGGCCTTGTGCCGATCTGTAGTGTATTAAGGAGGCTTACTAATGGATGAGCTGTTAATTGTTCGACTCTTACCTAATCTGTTGTGTAGCTCCGACCTATGGGCGTGGTGAATATTTACCATATCTCTTAATTGGAAGGTAAAGTGCCTTATGTGTAGTGGAACGAGTTCAAACTCGGGAAGACTAAAGTGATTATGCTATGTGTATCCTGGTGGAAGGTATTGTGCTGAAATGCTAAATTGAGGCGAGGTAGGTGGGTTGATTCTCAAGGAAGACTAAAGTGATTTTGATATGTGTTATGATTCGAGCAGGTACAACACAAGTTCAAGTATAAATTGTGATGATATAATTCGTGTAGTATTGAGATTTAATGTTGTTGAAATACATTGTGATATCTTGTTGAGTTGTGGAAGTATAGCTAGGATGGTTTGGTGATTCTCTGGCAGGTAGATAGGCCAATTTACAAAGGAAACTCTGCCGAAATTTTTGGAAAATTCGGGACTTAGAAAAGATTTTGTCACCTAAAGAGGGGGCGTAACTGTTGTGTGTGAATGAATGCAAGAATTGCAAAAGAGTTAATATTTCTGACGATTCGAATCTCCGCCGAAGCTTGTAAATGACTTGAGTTTAATATCATACTAACATTTCGGCATCACTTGAGTAATACTGATATGAGTGGTTGAAAGTGCTTTGATGAATGGCTTCGAGCTAAGTTGGGGAGGTTGCTATTGATTAACCGATTGCACTATTGTGTGCTATGTTGATTCTGTCTCTAAGTATGTTTGGGAAAATTCTGATAAAGGTTATGGTGCTTCGTAGATGTGAAGAAATACTAGGGTATTTTGAACTGATGTTGGTAAGAAATGCTGGGTGTATAGAAAAGAGTGATAGCTAATAGTATCCGTATGTAATCATGATCTGCAGTGTCAGAGTTCTAATAAGGCACGAGTGGTTCTGTTCAATAAGACAGTTGAATTACAGCTGAATAAGGATGACTGACGCCCGAGAATTGTTTACGGTGTTCAAGATTTTACTTGTAACAGTCAGGTGTCCCAAAAATTGTGCATGTGGCTAAAGATGGTGGTTTCGTTAGAAGAGATCAGTACTTGTGTTATATTATGTGAATGACGGGATTCTATGTAATCCGTATTGGAAGGTAATGATAACGAATTCAAATCGCAAGAGGTTCTTCAAAATAAAGTATTGTAAGATGTGATCCTTCTGGAAATTTGAGAGAGTATTCAGTGGCCTATATGTCTCAGACCGTGTGGTCTTATGTACGAATCTCGTGTGGAATGAGTTCATGTGTTATGGTGCTACAGTAGTGGCTAATATTAAATCAAAGATGAATCAGAAAGGAAACTGGGTAAATGGAACAACTTGTTAATAAACCGAAGCGGTATGATAAAGAATACGACTAATTCCTGGTATGTGGTTGAAGTAATGAGTCTTGCGGATATTGTGCAATAAAGCTTTTGAGTGCTGGCAGTCGTGTAACCCGATATGGGTATAATATGGGTATAAGGACTCAGTCCTGGCAGTTTAACTTATGCAATGTGATTGGGAGAAAGAGTTTATGATGTGTTTTAATGTGGTTTGAAAAATGAGTGTATTTCCTGTTGGTATGCAAAGCTTGGAATGTGTAATGAGTTTTCTCTATATGAGATCATAAAAGTCCTTGACTAGTTGATTGCGTCGATGTTTGCGGCGTAGGAAAGGGATAAGAATTTCCATGTTATCTTAGTATGGTATACGCGATGCGTTATGGAAAGTTGATGTCACGACCCAGATTTTCCCCCAATATCGGGATCGTGTTGGCGCCTACTCGTGGTAGCTAGGCAAGCCACCGTGTTCATACTATCCTATTTTTAACACAATTTTAATTAAATAAATGCGGAATACTTTATCGAAATGGAAATAATAAATCACGAGGTAAAAATCATACTGAAATCCTCTACCCAAGACTTGGAGTCACCAACTCACAAACTACTATAGAATACTACACATAAAAGTCTGAAGGAAATATAACATAATTCTGTTTGTCTCGGAACAATGAGACTACGGCTATTAACATAATTAAAGAAAGAGACGCCGGGCCTGCGGACGTCTGCAAGCTACCTCGGTCTCAAATGTGGTCAACTCCCACGCAATCTATTTATTGCTGCCGAACTACTATTGTTGTTGCTGCTCAAAACCTAGACCTGTGCAAAAACGCACAGAAGTGTAGTATCAGCACAACCGACCCCATGTGTTGGTAAGTGCCCGGCCTATCCGGCGAAGTAGTGACAAGGCTAGGACCAGACACTCACATAAACCTGTGCAATTCAATATATATATATGTACCACCAAAATAACAAGAATTAATCAAGTATTAACACAATAAGGAATATCTTAAAGAATTCAACAATTAACCACAATTAATAATTTCACAAGGAAAAACAAAGTGTAATGTAAACACAAATAATATCAATTCAAGGAATAGCAAACAGGTTGCACGGCATCACCCTTCGTGCTTTTACTCTCATCCTCACATCCATAGTACGGCATGATCCTTCGTACATGGTTCAATAATAGGGCACGGCATGATCCTTCGTGCATAATCAATAATAGGGCACGGCATGATCCTTCGTGCATAATCAATAATAAACATGGCACGGCATGATCCTTCGTGCATAATCAATAATAAACATGGCACGGCATGATCCTTCGTGCATAATCAATAATAAACATGGCACGGCATCACCCTTCGTGCATTATCTCTCTTCCTCACCCAAATAACAATCACAGTTAAGGGCAAAGAAAGAAACAACAATTCATAAATCGTCCCATCAAGGGCAATCAATAATTATCTTCACAACAAGTCCCAACAAGGGAGAACAATAACGATTCACCTATAATATATCTCAAAATATCATTTTCCAACGACTCACGGTCATACTCGACGCCAATGTATGGATGCTCGTCACCACAGCCCATACACCGCACTCGATCACATACACATAACACATAATCCTATTCCCTCAAGCTAGGATAGAACAAACACTTACCTCGAATGCTTATGAACAATTCACCCCGTGGAAATGTCTTTTCCTTTTGAATTTGACTCCAATCCAATCGTATCTATACACAATTGATTTAATATCATCAATTCTACTTAACAAACTAGTTCATATTGCTAAATATGGTTTTTACAACATTATGCCCGGAATAGTAAAAATCGACCCCGGGCCCACATAATCGAAACTCAAGTTTCGAACCAAAATAATTTCACCCAATCTTCCATGAGTTCAAATATACAATTTGTTCTTAAGTTCGACTCCAAAACGAGGTCTAAACCGCAAATTCTTTGAAAGCCCTAACTATACCCATTTCTCAAATTTTCAACCAATTTATACATGTTTAAGCCTAAGGATTTGATTGATGTTGATGAAAAATGAAGAAAATGAGTTAACAATACTTACCCAATGAACTTTGATGAAGAAAAGCCTCAAAAATCGCCTAAAACGCTGTGGAGAAGGGGTTTGAACAGAAATGGGATTTTTATCCCGTTTCTGTTCTGTTTTCTGTCTTAAATTCACTGGGCGAAAATTTACTCTATGCGATCGCAGGGCCTGTGATGCGATCGCATAGAAGGAAAATGGGGACAACAAAAATTACTCTATGCGATCGCGGAGGTCTTATGCGATCGCATATAAGGAAAATGGGGACAGCAAAATTACTCTATGCGATCGCGGAGGTCTTATGCGATCGCATATAAGGAAAATGGGGACAACAAAATTACTCTATGCGATCGCGGAGGTCTTATGCGATCGCATATAAGGAAATGGATGAACTGAAATTACCCTATGCGATTGCAGAGAATGGTACGCGATCGCATAGAAGGAAATTCTGGGCCTCAGTCTTACTCTATGCGATCGCGAAGGATAGTATGCGATCGCATAGGAGGAACAATGGAAGTTATGCGATCGCATGGGCTCTATTGCGATCGCACAGAAGGATTTTTGGGACCTCTGATCTTTGCTCTATGCGATCGCGGCTACACCTATGCGATCGCAGAGAAGAAAATCTCTGTGCAAAAATTGCAGAGTTTCTGCTGAAATTTTCAAGTTCAAACCACCCCGTTACCTATCCGAAACACTCCCGAGCCCTCGGGGCTCCAAACCAAATATGTACACTAACTCAAAAACATCATACGAACTTGCTCGCGCGATCAAATCGCTAAAATAACATCAAAATCAATGAATTGAGCCTTAAAACTCAAGAATTCTTTAAAATTTCATAATTTCCAAAATTTCCAATTTAAGGCCGAAACACGTCAAACGACGTCCGTTTTCAACCAAACTTTACAGGAAGCGCTTAACCAATATATATGACCTGTACCGGGCGTCGGAACCAAAATACGAGCCCGATACCAGTATCTTTTAATCAAAATTTCGTTTCATTTTCCTTAAACATTTTCAGAAAACAATTTAACAGAAAAATTCTTTTACCGGGGTTCTAGACCTCGGATTTCAATTCCGGACATATGCCCAAGTTCCATATTTTTCTACGGATTTTCTGAAATAGTCAAATCACGGATCCGGGTCCGTTTACCAAAAATGTTGACCAAAGTCAACCATATCAATATTAATATCAAAATTCTTCTACTTTTTCACATATTTCACATATTTCAACATAATTATTTTTCCAGCTTTGTGCCCGGACTGTGCACGCAAATCGAGGTAGCTATAAATGAGGTTTTCAAGACCTCCAAAGCTCGGAATGATTAATAAAACAAGTGATGACCCTTTGGGTCGTCACAATCTCCACCTCTAAAACAACCGTTCGTCCTCGAACGGACAAAAGAAAGTAGTACCTGAGTCGGGGAACAGATGTGGGTAGCGGCTCCGCATATCAGACTCGGACTCCCAGGTCGATGCCTCAGGAGGCTGACCTCTCCATTGAACACGTACAGAAGGATAACTCTTCGACCTCAACTGTCGAACCTGCCGGTCTAGAATGGCTACCGGCTCCTCCTCGTAAGATAGATCATTGTCCAATTGGACGGTACTGAAGTCTAACACATGTGTGGGATCGCCGTGGTATCTCCGAAGCATAGATACATGAAAAACTGGATGCACGGCTGATAAGCTAGGCGGCAAAGCTAATCTGTAAGCCACCCCTCCCACTCTGTCTAGAATCTCAAATGGACCAATATACCTAGGGCTGAGCTTGCCCTTCTTCCCAAACCTCATCACGCCCTTCATAGGCGACACTCGGAGCAATACTCGTTCACCAATCATGAAATCTACATCTCGAACCTTACGATCCGCATAAGTCTTTTGCCTAGACTGAGCTGAACGCAATCTCTCCTGAATAGTCTTGACCTTATCCAAGGCCTCCTGAACTAAGTCTGTACCCAACAACCGAGCCTCTCCCGGTTCAAACCATCCGACCGGTGATCGACATCGCCTACCATACAACGCCTCATACGGAGCCATCTGGATGCTAGATTGGTAACTGTTATTGTAGGCGAACTCTGCTAATGGTAGAAACCGATCCCACGAGCCTCCGAAATCAATAACACAGGCTCGAAGCATGTCCTCAAGAATCTGAATAGTCCTCTCGGACTGGCCATCCGTCTGAGGATGAAATGCTGTACTCAACTGAACCTGGGTGCCTAACTCCTGCTGAACCGCTCTCCAGAACCGCGAGGTAAACTGCGTACCCCGATCGGAGATAATAGATACTGGCACCCCATGGAGACGAACAATCTCCCTAATGTAAACCTCCGCTAACCTCTCCGACGAGTAGGGGACAGATACTGGAATAAAGTGTGCTGATTTGGTCAGCCTATCAACAATGACCCAAATAGCATCAAATTTCCTCCGAGTCAAAGGAAGTCCAGTAACGAAGTCCATAGTGATCCGCTCCCATTTCCACTCGGGAATTTCAATCCTCTGGAATACACCACCAGGTCTCTGGTGCTCATATTTCACCTGCCGACAATTTAGACACCGAGCGACATACGCAACGATATCTTTCTTCATTCTGCGCCACCAATAGTGTTGCCGTAAGTCCTGGTACATCTTCGCGGCGCCTGGGTGAATAGAATACCGCGAACTGTGGGCCTCTGCTAAGATCAACTCTCGAATTCCTTCGACATTGGGCACACAAACTCGACCCTGCAATTTCAATACCCCATCATCATCTAGGTTTACCTGTGTGGCACCTCCCCGCTGTATTGTATCTCTCGACTCACGCAAATGAGGATCATCAAATTGCCTCTCACGGATACGCTCTAATAAGGAAGAACGAGCGACCGTGCAGGGCTAACACTCTGCTAGGCTCAGAAATGTCTAATCTCACGAACCGGTTGGCTAAGGCCTGGACATCTAGAGCTAATGGTCTCCGATTGACCGGAATATATGCAAGACTACCCATGCTGGCATACTTTCTACTCAATGCATCGGCCACCACATTGGCCTTACCTAGGTGATATAATATAGTAACATCATAGTCTTTTAGCAACTCTAACCATCTCCGCTGTCGTAGATTCAACTCCTTCTGTTTGAACAAGTACTGTAGGCTTTTGTGATCAATGTACACCTCACATGTCACACCATATAGATAATGCCTCCGGATCTTTAAGGCATGAACCATTGCTGCCAACTGAAGATCATGAACTGGATAATTATTCTCATGTATTTTTAGCTGTCTCGAAGCATAAGAAATAACATTACCATGCTGCATCAATACCTCTCCAAGTCCTGTACGGGACGCATCACAGTAAACTGTATAAGGCCCTGCACCCGTCGGTAGTATCAGCACTGGTGCTGTAGTCAAGGCTGTCTTGAGCTTATGAAAGCTCGCCTCACACTCATCTGACCACTGGAACTGGGCACCCTTCTGGGTCAACCTGTTCATCGGGGCTGCAATAGAAGAAAACCCCTCTACAAATTGACGGTAGTAACCTGCTAACCCCAAGAAACTCCGGATCTCAGTCACTGAAGCTGGTCGAGGCCAATTCTGGACTGCCTCAATCTTCTTTGGGTCCACCTGAATACCTTCCACAGATACAATATGACCCAGAAATGCTACCGAACTCAGCCAGAACTCACATTTAGAAAATTTGGCATATAGCTAATTATCTTTCAGAGTCTGAAGAACCACTCTGAGGTGCTGCTCGTGCTCTTCCTGGCTGCGGGAGTATACCAGGATGTCATCTATAAAGACTATCACGAACGGATCTAAGTAAGGCCTGAATACCCGATTCATCAACTCCATGAATGCTGCTGGGGCATTGGTCAACCCGAAGGACATGACCAAGAACTCATCTGCCTATATCTAGTGCGAAAGGCTGTCTTAGGAATGTCAGTCGCCCTGATCTTCAACTGATGGTAGCCTGACCTCAAGTCTATCTTAGAGAATACCCTCGCTCCCTGGAGCTGGTCAAACAAATCATCAATCCTCGGCGGTGGATATTTATTTTTGATAGTCACCTTGTTTAACTGCCGGTAATCAATACACATCCGCATCGAGCCATCCTTCTTCTTTACAAATAACACAGGTGCTCCCCAGGGGGAAATACTGGGCCTGATAAAGCCCTTCTCAAGAAGGTCCTGCAACTGATCTTTTAACTCTTTTAGTTCCGGCGGGGCCATACGATAGGGTGGAATAGAGATGGGTTGAGTACCCGGTACCAGATCAATACAGAAATCAATATCCCTGTCGGGTGGCATGCCCGGCAGGTCTGAAGGAAAAACCTCAGGAAACTCCCGTGCAATAGGGACCGACTCAATGGAAGGAACTTCTGCGCTGGAATCACGAACATAAGCCAAATAAGCTAGACACCCCTTCTCGACCATACGTCGAGCCTTAACATAAGAAATAACGGTGCGAACGGAGTGGCTTGAGGTACCCTTCCACTCTAATCGGGGTGATTCTGGCAAGGCTAAGGTCACCGTCTTAGCATGACAATCAAGAATAGCATGGTATGGGGACAACTAGTCCATCCCCAATATGACATCAAAATCTACCATATCCAAGAGCAACAGATCAACACGGGTCTCAAGACCCCCAAATATAACTACGCACGCACGATGCACCCGATCGACTACAATAGAGTCACCCACTGGCGTAGCCACATAAACTGGAATATCCAGAGCATAGCTGGGCACAGCCAAATACGGTGCGAAGTAGGAAGACACATAGGAATAGGTAGATCCAGGGGTCAAATAATACTGAAGCACCTCTGCCACACACAAGAATAGTACATGTAATCACGACATCTGATGCCTCTGCCTCTGGCCTGGCTGGTAAAGCATAGAATCGGGGATCTGCACCTCCCCTCTGAGCTGCGTCTCTAGGACGACCATCAACTGGCCGACCTCTACCTCTCGCTGGACGGTCTCCACCTCTACGGTCTCGACCTCCACCTCTATAATCCCTACCCCCGCCTGCGGCTCGGCCGGGCGGTGCGAGGGTCGGTCGGGGCTCGAATCGTAGGACGAGGACCTCGGCTGCCGAGAGTTGCCCGTCGCTATAGGGCAATTCCGATAAAATGACTCGGGTCGCCACAACCGTAGCAACTCTTGGGCTGATGGGGTCGCTGGCCCTGACGACTCGAATGGCCTCCACGAACGCTGCGAAGAGGCCGAGCACTAATAGGAGACCGGTCCGAATAATACCCCGAGAACCACGATCACCGATCCACCCTGGAAGCTCGAAGGGCGGAATGAAAAGGCTCGGAGGACCGGCCTCTATCAAAGGATTCTCGGCACCGGAGGAAGAACCACCAAATCTGCCCGTATGACGAGGCCTCTTATCCGAAGAATAACCGCCTCCACTAGCGAGAGCCATCTCAACTCTGCGTGCTGCATTGGCCGCCTCCTGAAATGATATGTCACTCCCCACGCCCATAGCCATCTGGAGTCTAATTGGCTGATTAAGCCCATCTATAAACCTGCGGACCCTCTCCCGCTCTGTGGGAAGTATCACCACTGCATGACGAGCCAAATCGACAAATCTCGTCTCATACTGAGTGACCGTCATAGTGCCCTGATGGAGGCGCTCAAACTGCCTCCGAAGTGCATCCCGCTGAGTAGCAGGGAGAAACTTCTCCAGAAATAGCTCTGCAAACTGATCCCATGATAAAGCTGGGGACCCTGCTGGTCGAGTCAAGCAATAATCCCTCCACCAAGTCTTGGCGGATCCTGAAAGCCTGAATGTACAGAAGTCAACTCCATTGGACTCCACAATCCCCGTAGTCTTGAGAATCTCATGGCAACTGAATAAGAAATCCTGAGGATCCTCTGATGTGGCACCGCGAAAGTAGTGGTAAATAGCTTGGAGAACCGATCAAGTCTCCATAAAGAATCAGAAGTCATGGCCGCTCCATCTCTGGCATGAGCCGTGGTACCCGACTGAGTGGCCACAGCTGGCTGAACCACTGGTGCCTGAGGCTGAGGAGCTACTGGCTCCGGAGTACGAGCAATAGGAGTCTGGGCCCCTCCTCCAGCCTGAGAAGCGGCGGGGCAACTGATAATAAACCCGCTCTGGCAATGCTATCCATGAATCCTGCTATTCTGATCAAGGCATCCCGGAGATCTGGGGTAATTAAAGCCTCTCCTGGGACCTGAGCTGGGCCCGCTGGAGCTGCTGGAATCGGAACCTCCTCGTCAATCTCAATATGGGGCTCCACCTCTGGGGTAGCTGCCTGGGGCTGAGCTCTACCCCTACCACGGCCTCTGATACGGCCTCGGCCCCTGCCCCTCACAGGAGCTGTCTGGGGCTCAGGCTGCTGGTCAGCGGACGAAGAAGTGCGTGTCCTTACCATCTGCGAAAGGACAGAATAGAAATTCAATCAGTAATCGAGGATCAAGTAGCACGACAAGAAAGAACAAATGAGAGACTTTTTCCTAACTCAATAGACTCTGAAGGACAAGTACGGACGTCTCCGTACCTACCTCTCAAACTCTACTAAGCTTGTTCGTGAGTGGTGAGACCTATGTAACCTAGAGCTCTGATACCAACTTGTCACGACCCGGATTTTTCCCCAATATCGGGATCGTGATGGCGCCTACTCGTGGTAGCTAGGCAAGCCATTGTGTTCATACTATCCTATTTTTAACACAATTTTAATTAAATAAATGCGGAATACTTTATCGAAATGGAAATAATAAATCACGAGGTAAAAATCATACTGAAATCCTCTACCCAAGACTTGGAGTCACCAACTCACAAACTACTATGGAATACTACACATAAAAGTCTGAAGGAAATATAACATAATTCTGTTTGTCTCGGAACAATGAGACTACGGCTATTAACATAATTAAAGAAAGAGACGCCGGGCCTGCGGACGTCTGCAAGCTACCTCGGTCTCAAATGTGATCAACTCCCACGCAATCTATTTATTGCTGCTGCTGCTGCTGCTCCTGATCGTAACCTGGACCTGTGCAAAAACGCACAGAAGTGTAGCATCAGCACAACCGACCCCATGTGCTGGTAAGTGCCTGGCCTATCCGGCGAAGTAGTGACAAGCCTAGGACCAGACACCCACATAAACCTGTGCAATTCAATATATATATATGTACCACCAAAATAACAAGAATTAATCAAGTATTAACACAATAAGGAATATCTTAAAGAATTCAACAATTAACCACAATTAATAATTTCACAAGGAAAAACAAAGTGTAATGTAAACACAAATAATATCAATTCAAGGAATAGCAAACAGTTGCACGGCATCACCCTTCGTGCTTTTACTCTCATCCTCACATCCATAGTACGACATGATCCTTCGTACATGGTTCAATAATAGGGCACGGCATGATCCTTCGTGCATAATCAATAATAGGGCACGGCATGATCCTTCGTGCATAATCAATAATAAACATGGCACGGCATGATCCTTCGTGCATAATCAATAATAAACATGGCACGGCATCACCCTTCGTGCATTATCTCTCTTCCTCACCCAAATAACAATCACAATTAAGGGCAAAGAAAGAAACAACAATTCATAAATCGTCCCATCAAGGGCAATCAATAATTATCTTCACAACAAGTCCCGACAAGGGAGAACAATAACGATTCACCTATAATATATCTCAAAATATCATTTTCCAACGACTCACGGTCATACTCGACGCCAATGTATGGATGCTCGTCACCACAGCCCATACACCGCACTTGATCACATACACATAACACATAATCCTATTCCCTCAAGCTAGGATAGAACAAACACTTACCTCGAATGCTTATGAACAATTCACCCCGTGGAAATGTCTTTTCCTTTTGAATTTGACTCCAATCCAATCGTATCTATACACAATTGATTTAATATCATCAATTCTACTTAACAAACTAGTTCATATTGCTAAATATGGTTTTTACAACATTCTGCCCGGAATAGTAAAAACCGACCCCGAGCCCACATAATCGAAACTCAAGTTTCGAACCAAAATAATTTCACCCAATCTTCCATGAGTTCAAATATACAATTTGTTCTTAAGTTCGACTCCAAAACGAGGTCTAAATCGCAAATTCTTTGAAAGCCCTAACTATACCCATTTCTCAAATTTTCAACCAATTTATACATGTTTAAGCCTAAGGATTTGATTGATGTTGATGAAAAATGAAGAAAATGAGTTAACAATACTTACCCAATGAACTTTGATGAAGAAAAGCCTCAAAAATCGCCTAAAACGCTGTGGAGAAGGGGTTTGAACAGAAATGGGATTTTTATCCCGTTTCTGTTCTGTTTTCTGTCTTAAATTCACTGGGCGAAAATTTACTCTATGCGATCGCAGGGCCTGTGATGCGATCGCATAGAAGGAAAATGGGGACAGCAAAAATTACTCTATGCGATCGCGGAGGTCTTATGCGATCGCATATAAGGAAAATGGGGACAACAAAATTACTCTATGCGATCGCGGAGGTCTTATGCGATCGCATATAAGGAAATGGATGAACTGAAATTACTCTATGCGATCGCAGGGAATGGTACGCGATCGCATAGAAGGAAATTCTGGGCCTCAGTCTTACTCTATGCGATCGCGAATGATAGTATGCGATCGCATAGGAGGAAAAGTGGAAGTTATGCGATCGCATGGGCTCTATTGCGATCGCACGGAAGGATTTTTGGGACCTCTGATCTTTGCTCTATGCGATCGCAGCTACACCTATGCGATCGCATAGAAGAAAATCTCTGTGCAAAAATTGCAGAATTTCTGCTGTGTTTTTCAAATCCGAAAACACCCCGAACCACCTTCGAAACACTCCCGAGCCCTCGGGGCTCCAAACCAAATATGTACACTAACTCAAAAACATCATACGAACTTGCTCGCGCGATCAAATCGCTAAAATAACATCAAAATCAATGAATTGAGCCTTAAAACTCAAGAATTCTTTAAAATTTCATAATTTCCAAAATTTCCAATTTAAGGCCGAAACACGTCAAACGACGTCCGTTTTCAACCAAACTTTACAGGGAAGCGCTTAACCAATATATATGACCTGTACCGGGCGTCGGAACCAAAATACGAGCCCGATACCAGTACCTTTTAATCAAAATTCAGTTTCATTTTCCTTAAACATTTTCGGAAAACAATTTAACAGAAAAATTCTTTTACCGGGGTTCTAGACCTCGGATTTCAATTCCGGACATATGCCCAAGTTCCATATTTTTCTACGGATTTTCTGAAATAGTCAAATCACGGATCCCGGTCCGTTTACCAAAAATGTTGACCAAAGTCAACCATATCAATATTAATATCAAAATTCTTCTACTTTTTCATATATTTCACATATTTCAACATAATTATTTTTCCAGCTTTGTGCCCGGACTGTGCACGCAAATCGAGGCAGCTATAAATGAGGTTTTCAAGACCTCCAAAGCTCGGAATGATTAATAAAACAAGTGATGACCCTTTGGGTCGTCACAATAATGGTATATTCTAGGTTTTGAGAACAGTTCATAATATATGGGAAGTCAATAAAATTATTGAGCAGCGCGAACAGCTGCAGATGAATTAAGAATCGATCTTTCTGATGATTTAAGAAAACGGTACTGCTATTCTATTAACTTGGCAGGGAATATGATCCAAAAAGGACAAGGTAATGTAAGCTGATGATATCCAGTGGTATGGTGGTATTCTCTTGTGGGATCGACTGTAATAATTGAGTCGTTGATGGCATAGTAAAATTTCCGAATGGCTTTCGAGGTATGAATAGATGCTTGGTGTGTGTTATGTAATCGTACGGTGGAGTGTGGGATCAGGCATAGTGATCCATATGTAATACATGTGTTAGAGTCTGGAAGTTCTCGTAATCCGCCTATGCAGTGGTTGTATATCGTGTGTATTAGCACCGTTTAGCTCTTAGCTTGATATGATGAATTTGGGATATGATACCTTATTTCAGACTGGTTGACATAAGCCAGGTCGTCTAGACTAATGTGATATGGGCTATGTCGGAAAATGGCACAAATTGTGTAGCAGAGTGCATCAGAGTATGCTCCAGCGGGGTAGTTGTACCTCAGGACCAGCAGACGGCTGGTGGGTATTGCTTGTTCGGTTGGGCCTTCATGGCGGATATCAGTGCAGAGGTTTCTATCGTTGATTTGGTTCCGGTATTGAGTAACTTTGTCGGATATGCTTCTTGTGGCCGAACTTGAGGCTATATATGTTTACCATAATGAGCCATTTGACTCGACGCGCATTTCTTTGGCGAGGGTTCTATATTGGATCGGGTGGCACGCCGCCACGGGTATGTCATTGGAGCGGGTTGCACGCCGCAACAGTGTAATGTGAAAATAGAGTTAGTTATATATTACCTAGTATACAATACTTCCTAGCTTCTAAGGAAAAGTCCGTATTGAGTATCGTTTGGCGAATGGCACATCGGTTGTGTCCTTTCAGGATGTGATAGCATACATTAATTATTTCACCGTGGGTGAGGTTGATTGCTTGGGTTCAAACCTAGATCTGTGCGTGGATGACCTTTTTGAGCTTGGTAACTTGAGGTGTTTCATGAGTAATAGTGTTTGGATAGAATCATAAATTGTGGCAAGGCCACGTGATGTTATGACCTCTCGAGGAGGATTCGGGTACTTTATTTCTATAATGCGAGACGCGGTCTGAGTTCTATATTATGATGGCACAGAGGGATTAAATTGCAGCTCTATTTGCTGGAGACAGTTGTCATGAATTGAGCTGTCCTGATTCGAGTGTGTGCATACGTTTCTATTGGAGCCTATGTTGTGCTCGTCGTGGCTTAGGCCGGTGTTGAGGTGTTTATCACCAGTGTGGTGTGTTATAATCGAAATGACCATTGGAGTCATTAATGAATACGAGCATATTGGATCTTAGCTTGTTAGAAAGGTAGAAACCGAGGTTTGGCTCCTAAACCTATCGTGATATGAGTTTTAAAAAGGGAAATAGATTCACGAATGGTTAACCCGAGAGATGGGTTCGGTATATCGCGTGCTTCAGCTGCCGTGGGCAGGATATGGAGGTGTTGGAATAAGACTCTATCTAATGAAAGAGGTTTTCAGCTAGTATTTGGTGATTGTGGCCAGTTGTTGTGATTAGAGACTATCGTCTCGAGTGATTGGGTTGTTGATACATCATATGATCTCACCCGGGGTAGTGAGTATGGCTTATTGCAGTGGATTCTAGTGTATCCTGAGTACAGGAATGGGATTAGCAATTGGTATATGATTTCAGAAAGTACAATGTGGTTTATGGTTAAGATGGTATGTGAGATTTCAGCTATATGGTGTTTCAGGCTTATGAGAGACAGGGCGACGTGTGATCGCCCGAATATATGCTGGGTAAGGTCATTCAGCTATTGAGTTGCTTCTAGTACCACTCTGGTACGCTCGAGGATGAGCGTTTGTTTAAGTTGGGGAGAATGTAACGACCCGGCCCGTCGTTACGGGAATTACCACCCCGTTATGTTGTAAATACATGTGTTTTATGCTTTTATATCAGTGTTAAAGTCTATCGGGTGAGTTAGGAGTGATTTGGATTGGAAATGAGGCATATAGCCTTTTTGAAGGAAACTTGAATAAGGAAAGTCAACCCGGAGTTGACTATTTGGTTAGGGGGCTCGGAATCGGATTCTGATGATTCGGTTAGTTCCGGGAGGTCATTTATGACTTAGGAGAACAATCGGAATTGAATTCGGAGGTCCGGTGTAGTTTTAAGCTTGAATTGGCGAATGTTAAATTTTGGCGAAAACCGGATGGTAGGTGATATTTTGATCCGGGGGTCGGAATAGAATTCCGACAATTTCTGTAGCTTCTTTATGTGATTTTGGATATGTCTGCAAATTTTCAGGTCATTCGGACATCGTTTGATCGGGTTTTGGATTGAATGTTAGTTTTGAAAGTTTTGAAAGTTTTGAAGAAACTTAGGCTTGAATCCGTGGTTAATTGGTGATTTTGATGATTAGTATGGTGTTTTTATGGTTGGAACAAGTTCGTATCATGTTTTGGAGTATGTTGGTGGTTTTCGTTGGGGTCCCGGGGGTCTCGGGATGAATCCGAGGGTCCAAACGGACAATTTTTGGAAGAAAAGAGAAAAGCTGGCTGCTGTCATAAACGCAGCAGACATTTGCTCTCCGCGATCGCGGGGATAGGGATGCGATCGCGTAGAGCTGGGGACTAGGGCATCGCGATCGCAGGGTAACAGTCGCGATCGCATAGAATTAAAAGGGTGTACATCGCGATCGCATGCTTATCTACGCGATCGCGTAGAAGAAGAAATGGGTCCGGGGAAAATGAGCTACGCGATCGCAGGATTATGGACGCGATCGCGTGAGGCAGGGTGATTGTGCATCGCGATCGCGTGAAGGATGTCGCGATCGCGTGAGGCCGAGATTTTGAGCATCGCGATCGCGTGATGAAGATCGCGATCGCGTAGAAGAAATATTTCTGGCAGTGAATTTAATCCAGAAACAGAGGGTTACGGGTTCATTAACCCAAAACACACATTTGAGCCCTAGAGAGAAGAAAACTCGAGGAAATCACTGAGAAGTCATCGGGTATTTGTCGGAGGTAAGATTCTTGACTCAAAAACATCAATTTATGGTAGTATTAACATCAATCTTCATGAAATTGGGTTGAAATCTTGAAGAAATGTGGCCTAAATATTGAAAAACGGGATTTTTGGATTTGGGAGGCCATTTGAACTCCGATTTCGATAAATTTTATATGCACGGACCGTGGCGAGATAAGGATCGCGTTGGTGCTAATTTCGGAATTTTCCGAGCAGTGGGGCCCGGGGTCGGGTTTTACCAACTTAGTGTAATTATGCTAATTTCATGTAAATTGAAGTGGGTTATAATTATTTGACCCGTATTTGATGTAATTATTGTGGTTTGACTAGATTCCACGCACGAGGGAGCTAAATTCAAAGGAAAAGGCATCGCGGACGATCCTACGACCGGCTAGAGGTGAGTAATAGATGTGGGTGATGACCAGCGGGTTCGAAACCCCGGTATACCACTTTGTGACGCTGTATAGCGGCGAGACACGCACACTCTTGAGAGTGCGGGGTCGATCATGAACTGGAGACTATATATTAGTCCGACCTGTTAATACTGTATTATTGGCTATTCTCGAGCCGTCGAACCTCCTTCTCGGATGGTTATGCATATATATATATTGTGATAATGGCCACTCTTGAGCCGAGGAACCCCCTTCTTGGGCGGTTGAGTATACATGTGGGCCGTGAGCCAGTTATTGGATCCCGCGAGGATCGTTATCATTGTCTTATCATATAGACATGCTAGATTACTACTAGTCCGCAGCTATTTTTGTTATTATGCTAATTCCAATCTCTGGAACTTGATATTCTTGTTTTCCAACTGAAAAATGATAAAAGAGTTTTCAAAAACTACTTTTGAGCTGCGAGGCTGTATCTGCATATTAGTCGACTAGTAGTGGATCGGGCTGCACGCGCAGTGAGATATATGTTGGATCGGACTGCACGCCGCAGGAATATCTCTATGAGATGTGCTTGGGCTGTAGGAGCCCCTCCGGAGTCTGAACCCCCATAGTGAGCACGGGTACCCAAAATTGGAGTCGGGCTACACGCCGTAGCGGTCATATCATGCATTGCATTGCATTTAGCTACATCTGCTAGGTGTTATGCTATTTATTGGTATTTGTTGGAACAGGTACAGTGAAGATTGATTCTATGACAGGGTAGCCGATTATAGCTTTACATAGTGCTTTATTGCGGATTTCTTATCTGCGTTGTCTTACCCTTGTTTATTACCACTGAGTCTGGCAGTACTCATTTTACTCCCTGCACCTTGTGTGCAGATCCAGGTACCTCTCAGCAGTGATCCAGTAGCTGTGCGAGGCGACGTTTGTGGATATTCGAGGTAGCTGCAGAGTCCGCAGGACCCGATATTCCTTCTTATTGTCTTGATGTTGTATTGACTTTTCTTTCCGCACTTGGTATCTTGTAAACCTTTATACACTCATGTTCAGTAGAGGCTCATGACTCTTGACCCTTCGGTCTATGGGAGTTAGTATATTTTGGGACTTGGTTTCCCCGTTGTTGTACTATTGTTTCATATTTTGAAATGCTTAAATGGGTTAAAGAGAGCTTCTAGCTCCGTTGTTGATATTGATTGGTCAGGCTGGCTTAGCAATGTGCTGGGCGCCATCACGACCGGATTTGGGGTCGTGACACAAATCTGCCAAGGGGTAAAAATATACCTGGAATAAACACAGATCTATTAGATCCAATTAACAACAGCAGCAGCACAAATGATTTAGCAGTTTCAGCAGTAAACAATCACAGCAATGGGACAACTTTAAGAAGGCCAAACAGTACCAACTTGACAAAGTAAAGCCCAGGAATGCCAACAGCAACAAACTTAGTGTTTAAATCAACCCCGGAATGATTCAAAGCCAAACCAACTAAATGTTATATCCAGCAATATCAAATGACCCAAGAACGACACCAAACAGCTCAAATAGACCAATTTTAACTTCAAAATACCTAACGAACACTTGAAAACATCAACAGACCAATGTTGTATCAAAATATAGTTCAAATGGACCCAAAACTGACTGGAATCAGCTTAATACCCCTCTGGAGTTCCAGTGGTTGAATACTGAATCAAAAGGGTATGAATGAATCGACCAACACTCAAGATTGTTCTACAAATCCAATAGAACAGTAAACTTAACTGAAATAATGAGAAAGAGAAATGCAGAATCTTTTCTCAAATTCAGTTTGTTTTTCTTTTTAATTTACTCACTGTTTTCAGAATTATATCTCTCAAATCTCAAAGAAAACTCTCCAATGTCCCCCCCTCTCTCTGTTTTCAGTCTGTCCTTTTTATAGCCAAAAAGAACCAGGATAGCCCCTTTAAACAATAACAACTCATCTCCTTCCCTTACACATGCATCCCTTTACCCTTTTAATCATTTCCCCCTCTTAAAAACATTCAAGCAGATTTAATAAACCCAAATCTCCCACCATATTCTCTGCCCAGCCCACTAACTAATGTCCAATTCTATTTTTAATCCGAAAGTATACTAGCAGCATATTTTTCTATTCAAACAACCCCTTAAACCCATGTTACTTCTCCTTTTCCAGCTCTTAAGAGCAATTTAATAAATTAACTTCCTGGCCAAATTCCCTGACAGCCCCTTTTCATTAAACTATTTTATTTTATTAAGCTATATCAGAATGTCAGGCTGAATCAAGCATGCCTGATTATCACATGGTTTCCAGTTGATCCGACTAGTTCATTTCATGGGTAAGGCATTTTTTAAATCCTATGATGCTAACATTCTGATTCAAATCACTAACAGCTATATCCAATTCACAACCTAATTTGTATCAACCTTAAACAACAATCAACAACTCCAAACCTATGAATTACATACAGGCAGACCGAGGGAAAAACAAACATACGAGCTAATTCGTTTGACGATATCAAACAAACTATACATACAAAGCAATTACAGTATTGAAATCAAACATAGCTGGTAGAGAATGAATTGACCGAATAAATGGTCTGTTGGGAAGAGTAGACAATGCTAGAAAAAGGAAAACACTAAAACTAAAACACAAAACATATGAATACAGAATGCAAACAGAAGTCATAAGGGAATGAATTACCTCAGGCGAAATCCGTGAACCCAGGTACGATCTTGGTTTGGAACTATTGAGGCCAAACGGGCTTTAATCGAGACGTTCTCGATTGAGAACACCTAGACTAAAGTCCCTTGGACCTCAATCGATGATTAATCCGGCTCGAATTGGGCTTTTTGTTTTTGGAAAATTAGGGTTCTTGGGGCTCGGATTTGGGGCTTGACCGGTTCTGGCAAGATTCGAGCCAGGCTAAGGCTAGTAGGGGTATGAGGGAGGTGTGAGGAGTAATTGGTGTGAATTTGAGGTGGTTTGGGGTAAAAGTTCAAGTTCCGGCGAACTTCAATCTAATATTCGAAACGTTCGAGAAATATTCGAGACTAACGATTGCCAGATTCGTGTAGAGGGGGCTTGGGAGGTTCTATGGTATTAATTTGGGGAGGTTTGGCCTACCGGAACCGCCGTGAGGCGATTTCCGGTAGGCGGAGTGCGGCGGAGAGGGGCGGGCTTTGATCGTCTCTAAGACGACGAAGACGAGGGGGGTTTAGGGGCGTGGGGTGATAGATTAGGAATATATACTTAGGTGTAGATTCGATCCTGGTCGTTGAATCATGTATGATTAATGGCCAGGATCTTTTAGGTCAACGAAAACGGTATCGTTTTGATAATTGGAGATTGGGTCGGTGTGGGTTAACTGGGTCGGGGCAAGCTTGGGTTGTGAGGGGGGCTTGGGACCGTTTGATGAGATTGAGCAAACGGCTCAGATCAAACGCCACTGAACGGCGTCGTATAACCTTCTCTAAGGCTGATCGTATTTGGACCGGGTGAGGCTCTTGTCTTTGGGCTATTTTTGTTTGCAATTTTGGACAGCCCAGTCCATTTTCATTATAATCAACTAAAGCCAAAATTTCTAACTTAAAGAGATAAAAAAAAAATAGAAATTGACTTAAAAGAAAAACATAATTAATTCTAAATAGTAATTATCATGAGAATAAAAAATAAAAAAAATAATCACACAATTTGGACACTTTAACAAAAAATGAAAAATACAATATTTCATCATTTTTCGTAAGATAAGTAATTTACCAATTAACTTAACACTTTTGAAAATTAAAACCCCAATGCTATTACAACATAGATTTTTTCCTTATTTTTTGTTAATTTAATCAAATAAACATGCATACCCAAATACAAATAATAAAAAAATTAAAACAAAATCCACAAATATTGCAAATAACACATAAATTATTTTATTTTGAATTTTTGGGAGTATTTATCTTGTAGGGCAACAATCACGTGCTCACAGCCACCACTCTCTGAATTTGTGGTAGGCATTCTCACTGACATACTGGTCCTCCCATGCCTCCGGGTTCCTAGTCCTCTCCACCGTACCTCCTTGGGGCTCACCCCCTCATACCTATTCCCCTTCTTCTCCTATTGCACCCTCTACAGATAATGAAGATATAAGAGAGGTGGAATACTTATCCCCACTTCCTTTAGATGAGCCCTTAGACGACTCAAAAGATATATGAACTGAGGCTTGGGCTGTGGGGGATGCTAGGGGTGTATCTTTCAACCTGTTTCTCTCTGGCCAGTCAGGATAGTATTCTAGCACAGAGTCTGAAGATGCCTACCGAGAGGGCTCATACTCACTCCCTGACTGGTGTTATGATTATCCTTGTGTTTTTTATGTTTTATCTAACTTGTGGGGTTAATTTTATCATTCCTTGCTTCCCACTCCAGGATGACTCTTCTCTTCCTAGTTGTTTAGCACCTTTCCTCTTATTTTATCATTGTCTGCAAATAACATTCATTTACACTTTGTTAGTATCCAGAAGAACAATGAAGTTGAAAGTTGCAGAAAAACATTATGTTGCAGGCAGTTTATAATTGCAGAGTACGGACCGCACAAAATGCAGTGCAGCTGCAAAAAGGCCACTGCGGACTGAACAAAAATTATTATGGTCCGTACATAGGTGGGGTTCAGATTACCCACTCTCTGAATCTATGCACCGAGGACCGCAAAAAATGGCAATGTGGTCCGCATTGAGGCAATGCGGACCTCACAAAATCCAATGCGGCCGCGGTCCTCAAATGTCAGCTTTTAGGACTTTGTCATTTTGGTCCGCACGAAATAGAATTGCGGACCGAACAGGGGTCCCACTGATAGCACAAAATCCATCGCGGTCCGCACTGGGTGCTCAACAGTAATACCAAACTAGGGTTTATGATTTGATCAATTTTAGTCCAAATTTTCACCTATTGATGAGTCCCTATATGTTGGTTCAGTGTTTTAACTACATAGTCCTACTTAAAAGGAAAATTAACTAACCTAAGTTACAAAATGGAAAGAAATATGGACAGGGAAAGAAGAAAAAATAGAAAAATAACAAAAATGGAAAGAAAATAATACATTTAAACAAATAAAAGGGAATTAATGGTACCAGAAGTTTGATGTGGTGACGATGATTAAGCTTTATTAGTTAATCACGTGCAATAGAGAGAGATGAACAATTATTTTTTATGTTATAAGAGTAAAAGGGTCGAAAAGTTCAAATGTAGGACCTCATGTCCTATTTATAGAAAAAAGTCTTGGGGCCCAACTTACCTACCCATCATGGACCGCACAAAATGGCACTGCGGTCCGTGATGCTCAGAATCATGAGGCACAGACAAGTCGACCACTATAGACCGCACAAAATGCAATGCGGCCATTGTGGATCACCACGGACCACACAAAATGCAATGCGAATGCAATTGTAAACTTCAAAAAATCCCAACTTTTGTCAAATCACCAGTGCGGTCCGCATTGATTTCTTGCCCCCGCACAAAGGTCTTTGCGGCCATACAAAATGAGTGCAGTCCGCATTGACAACTTCCGAGAGTGTTCATTTTTTAACTTTTTCCTGCTCTGCATCAACACAATCCTACATTATCTCACAACCTGTTAGTCCAAAAATAAATCCTACATTAAAATGAAAATCAAAGAAAAACATATGGGTTGCCTCCCAAGAAGTGTCTGATTTAGCGTCGCGGCACGACGTAGGTTACCATCATATCATTTGAGATGAAGAAGTGCCACTACGTGGCCGTCATCAGTTTTACCTAGGTAGTGCTTGACCCTGTGCCCATCTACTCTAAAAACTTTCCCATTTTTGTTCTTCAATTCAAGTGCACCAAACGGGGTCACTAACACCACTTTAAAAGATCCACTCCAGACTTTCCCGGAAACAGATGTAACCAAGAGTTGGAACAAGAGAACGAAATCACCTACTTTGAACTCCTTGGCACGAGCATATTTATCATGAAGGTACTTCATCTTGTCTTTGTACAAGGATGAACTGGAGTAGGCATGAAATCAGAATTCATCAAGTTCATTAAGGCGCTCCACACAAAGATTTGCTGCCACATCCCATTCAAGATTTAATTTCCTCAAAGGCCACATGACCGTGTGCTCTAACTCAACCAGTAGATGGCAAGCTTTCCTAAATTCCAACCGATATGATACATACTAATCAGAGTCTTATAAGCAGTCCTATAAGTCCATAAAGCGTAATCCAACTTCTTTGACCAATTGGTCCTATTTGTGGTTGACACCATACTTTGCAAGCAAAGTGTCAAAAACTCTATTACAAAAATGAGGACCCCATCACTTATGATTGCACGAGGAGTGCCATAACTTGTAAAAATGCTCTTGTTGAGAAATTCAACAACACTCCAGGCCTCATTGTTAGGTAGCACCATGCCTTCAACACACTTTAAAATATAGTCAACTGCCATTAGAATGTATTTGTTTCCACACGAGCTAACAAACGGGACCATAAAATCAATTCTCCATACATCAAAAATATCAATCTCAAGAATGGTATAGAGAGGCATCTCATCTTTCTTCTAAATTCCACCCGCTCTTTGATATTCATCACACCTCTTCACAAGTTCACTTGAATGTTGATACTGGCATTGTGGTCACAAGGAAGTTCTCCCAAAAGTTTGAACTAGATGCTTCTTAGAAAGTGTACAAGACTGATGTAAATCCCTTTCACAAATTATTGTTTCATTTTGTCAATTCTTGCATCCTTCAGAGGTCTGAGAGAAGACATGAAGCTACTCTATTGGATATGGCTGTGATGGAGCTGCTCGACACTAGTAGACCTTAATCTTCATAGCCTAATGATTCAACACATGGCAAGAGTTGTAGACACTTCCAAAACTAATATCCTTTGCTTTACTGCTTTGTACTATATTGGATCATTAGCCTAGTCTATTTTCCTTGATATTTCATAAGTTCGTATTGTAACCTGTTTGGCCTAGAATCTTACATTTTCTATGCTTAATGTCTAACATTTTTTATGAACATACATGTCTGTCAATAGTACTTATCACTTGTTATGATTATTTGGTTCTTTGACGTGATTAGCTGGTTCTGCTGTGTTCAAAGTTTTCCATCATCAAAAAAGAAGATTTTTTTGAGTATTAAAGTTTTGATGATTAACAAAGCATGACTAAATATTCAACGAACCAGGTTCTCAATGTAGCTGCTTAATTGTTCGGAATAATTAAATCCTCATATTGGTAGTTGTACGTCTATAAAAGACAGTAACGTTATATCAAATTACCCATGTCTGAATTTGGTGGAAGAAAGTTTCTATAAGTGATAAGTGTTGTTGCTCTAGAGGATACATATAATTCAGTTAGAGACAAAAGTCTCAAAACTTATGGAATCCTTGAAACAGTAGGAGTCCTATCAAAGAGGAAATCTAACTATGAATAGGACTTGTAGAAGATCTCAAGTTGAAGCATTTAAATGTGATCAACTTTGGACTTCTGATACATCCTTTCACACATCAACTAAAGAGTCATAAGTTGTTTACTCGAGTCGAGTAGTTGTATTTTATTCTTCTGAGTCAGTTTAGTGAATGTGTTTTAGGAAATTGAGTGATAATCAAGTGTTATAAATAACTAGTGAGTTGGAGTGAGTATTTTACTTTACAAATTAGAGTAACTTGTGAATCAAATAGGAGTAGTAGGATTACCGGAGAGTATTTAATTACAGTCTTGTAATTGATACATTTTAGCTCATTGTTCTAGTGGAGTTGGAGTTGAAAATCCTGCGTGATAGATCCTGGATTTTGCACCTTTTGAGCTGGATAATTTTCCACGTAAAAATCGATGTGTTTATTTTATTGCTTATTTATTTTACGCTTAAGGAAATTACGATAAAGAACCAAGTTCTTTAGTACTCAACTAGTATAGTGCCCGCGCGATGCGCGGATTAATATTTAATTTAGAAAGATTAATATTTACAAAAAAATTACATGGTTATTGTAATTAAAAAATGTTTTAGTTTATTTTTTAATTTAATTTATACAGGTATAATGTAAGGCAACTATAATTCAGAATAATTAATATTACTTAGTAGTTCATGAAAGTTAAGTTGTCATTGAAATTTGATTTTACATTCGGCGATAATTATCCCTGACATACAGGTCTCCAAATTCCGACCAAACGATAAATAGGATAAAAAAAATGCACATGCTCCAATTCGGTGGCTTCACTTAAACCTCTACACGGGAAAACGGAATTTCAGAATGCTTTTGAATTAGTTCAGCAATTAAAGAATTTAGATAAGGGAATTTGTTCAAAATAACATATATACCAAAAATATAATACATGAACAAAGGTGTTGTTGTGACTAAAAGTTCAACCAATTTGAGGAAAAGGGAAAAAAAATACTTACTCCGGAAGGATGAAATGCAAGACGACTGATTGGTTCATATAAAATGATGGTACCAAATTATGGTTTCCAGCTTGTGTTATTTGAGATTGCTTGTACTGTGACTCCTCATGGGACTTTCGGACGCTAAAGAATGTGGTATAAACTATACCAAAAACCTTGATTCGAAAAGGACATATGAAGAGTGACCACTCCTCATCGGTGCTAAAATGACATTTCGCTGAAGTGCTTTGAAGTATAAGTTCAAGGACTTAAGTACTCAAGTTTATATCAACCAGATCGTTTTCTTTGCTTTGAAAAATCTGGAAACTGGAAAGAGATGCGTGATTAATACATAATACATAATTGAGGTTAAAATATATAATGGAAGGAAGTGTTGCATAAGACAGTTTTTTTTAAATGCAGCAGTTTTTTAATTAGTAATTTGGTGGAAGAATCGTGTAATAAGACAATTATTTCTTTTGTTGGAGTAGTTTTTGATGACTGATTTGCTGGAAATTATGTGTTGCGGTAACTGCAGCAGTTTTTGTGACTCAATCTGCTGTACATAATCGTGGGTTTTTTGGCATAAATCGTGGTAATATGCTGTACATAATCGTGGGTTTGTTTGGCATAAATCGTGGTTCCAACAGTTCCTTAATCAATGGGTTGTGGCAACCGACAGTTATGTAATTAGTAGTAGCCGACAGTTTTAATGAAGAACAACAATTTAGAATTGCATTTTGGTTCCTACAATTTTGGGTGTTTGTCTGAAAATGACAGGTGTTACTTTTGTATGCTGCCAAGTGGCTTCTTTAGAAGGCTTTTTCCTTGGCTTTTAATAATAGATAGATATAGTTATAGATTTTTATTATAGTTAATTACTATAAGATATCTATATTTATTAATATAATTAAAGTAACCTATATATATATAGTAGTTTTTTATTTTAGTTTTTAGATATATTTAAATTTAAAAAGAATAACCAATAATTAATTATTAACTAAATAACTAATTTAGTAACTAACTATGCCACGTGGCTTAATGAGAGGCCAATATCCTTGGCTTTTAATAATATATATTTTAAAACTCCAACTTGAAACTACTCCCCTATTTGAATGGGTAGTTTTTCTTCTATTTT
>JASVEL010005471.1:0-64204 GCA_032618575.1 Nicotiana noctiflora | reverse complement strand
GAACTTTTTTTATTTATTTTTCAAATATTTATGCAACTTTTGAGAATATTTAAGGAATTATATTATTCTTTTTAGGAACATAGAAATTAAACTTAACCTCGCACTACATAATCTTTGGTAACTATAATGAATTTGAAAAGCTTATTTTGTGAAATTTAATATTATTCTGATGGCTACATTGATATCTGGTTTTAAAAAAGAAATATTGGATTTATTAGAAGTTGATATGAAATAAATAAAATGGTGACAGTGCTTATGACTTAAAAAAATTGCTAAAAAAGGAACAGGATCATACATACTATTTTTAAATAACTTCAATTGCTTTATCTTCTTCTCATGTCATCCAATAGTATCAAATTTTTAATTGCATTTCACTATCACAACTATATAAACAACATGTATTACAACTTATACAATGTTTTAAAGTCAAAGAGGTGGAGAACAAAATGTCAAAATCAAAAGGAACATAAGAAGCTGAAAATCAATCCTTCATTTAACTTACACGTTAATAACTAATTAATTAACTTCGCGATTACATGCTAAAAGTAGGAACTAAAGTATCCGTTTGTATAAGTTCATAAACTTATTAATGATCTCTCTAGTTATAAAATGAGCAATTTGATATTAAAGATTTCTTAAATTCTCTGTTTGCCAAAAATCACTAAATAATCAGGACAAAATTTCTTATATCTTATTATTATTGTTGTTAGGTATTTTTTTTAAGTGGACGTGAAATTTGATACACAAGTCAATCCTCAAGAAGGATTGTTTCAAATACCTTTAGCCCATAATTCAAGGTAACAGAGAGATAGACAAGAATGTTATTCATCGTATCGAAGTGGGGTGGATGAAATAGATGCTCGCATTTGGTGTCTTGTGTGATAAGAATGTGCTACCTAGACATATGGATAAGTTATACAAAATGGTAATTAGACCGACTATATTGTATGGAACCGAGTGCTAGCCAGTCAAGAAATCTCACGTTTAAAAGATGAGAGTAGCAGCAATGAGAATGTTAAGATAGTTGTATGGGCATACCAAGGAAGACAAGATCACAGAATGAAGTTATTAGGAACAAAGCGGACGTGGGTCCTGTGAAGACGAGTTGCGAAAATCGAGGCTGAGTGGTTCATGCATATGAAGATGAGAGGCCTGAAAAGCGCAAAGCATAACATAAAATTATTGATCGTTAGTCAAAGATAGTGTAGTTTAATTATCGTCTCCATAAGGATTGAATTTTAACATTATTCGGATAATCTTCCGTTGATTACTATCCAGAAAAATTAACACTTGATTTGATAATTATTAACTACGATTAACTATTAAAAATTAAGGGATTAATAATTGATCACAAAAGACAACAGATGAGCAACAAAGAACTATCAATGAGAGAAATAAGGATATTTGACTAGACAGGTGCAAGATAATTGACCATGGATCCAACTCTTGAGTTAGTTCACTCTATAATTTTGTTGCTTCTCACGAATTAAACAAATAATTATATTACAATTGTATTTAATGTTCTTATTCTAATTAAACGTTAAATTTAGTTATTAATCCAATTGAAGCACATTGAACAATTGCAACGAATAAAATGATGGTTATAATCTAAAGGGTAACTTCTCAAGAATATTTTCCTATTTTCTAGTTCGATTAAAAATTCAAGAGGCTCTTTCAATTACATATTTGAATCACAAATTTAAACTAGGGCATAAGATGGAAAGAAGCTCAAATCAAGCTCCTCTTTTGATTAAGCAAAATAAGAAATAATTCCACAATATGAATTTAAACTCCATCACTAATTCCAACAGTTATCAAGAACCAAATCCTAATCAAATTATCAAAACACCATATATGTCAACACCCTAATAAAAATTACTCCATAGCAATGGAAAAAGTCATCTCAGTAAGGTTTTAAAACATAGAAAAAATCAACGCTAATCACTCGATACAAACTCTCGTATTGCACCGATCGTTAGAAAACTTGATGAATTCTTATGTATTCTTGCCTTAGTTGCTCCTCCAATATTTTGTAGGTCAAAAGTCCCTTCAAAAATATATTTTTGGTGTATTTATACCCTTTAGGAACGATCCGGGACAAAACTAGTTGAAACAGAAAATAACTCTGAGAAATTTGTATAAGCGCATCGCGCCCAATGCCCTGGCATGTGGGGCACTTGTGAGGATATTCAAAGAGTGAACTTTTTGACATGCAGCAACTTTTACACATTTGTGTCATGCCACACAGCGCCCCACGCGGCTCGGCAGTATTGTTTTCTCAGAGTAATTTTTTTTTATCCAGACTTGATCCTTTGACCCTCGAACGTGATTCTGGGCTTAATTTTTCGGGCTTCTACTCAGACTTCAAAGCTCCAACTCGTTCGCATTAGCTCCAAATTAATCTTTTAATTCGGAATCACTTCCTGCAAGGCATAAAATACGTAATAAGTGTAATTCACTATATTTAAGCGCAAACATAAGTAAAATAGAGTAATTAGAGTGAAATGTTATGGCTAAAATACAGGTTTCAAGCCTACCATCAAGACCCCGGTGCCCCGGTCAGGCGATGTAAGGGGTTGACTATGGCGGGTCAAAGAAGGGAATAGAGGGAGGTCTAAGAAGTATTAGGGAGAGATAATTAGACAGAATATGATACAACATCAACTTACCAAGGACATGACTCTCAACAGAAAAGTGTGAAGGTTTAGAATTTAATGCGTTAATAGGCAGTGGAGAGTTTCTCCTTGTCCTACTAGTAATATTAGCACTAATCTTGTATTTTTCCGTTCCTTTTTCCTTGTTATTACACAGTGTGCCACTATTACCAGTAGTTGTCACTAGTCATGTATTGTCGTATTCCTTGACCTTGGTTATTACATGTTTTGTCATTTGTTTCAGTTGCCTTTATACCTTGTTGTTGTTATTAATTGCTAATTGGTTCCTTTCACTGTTTTTTAGCCGAAGGTCTGTTGTAAATAACTTCTCCACCTTCATAAGATAGAGTTTAGTATGTGTATATATATATATATATATATTACGCTCTCATAATCCTACTTATGAAATTTTACTGGGTCTGTTATTATTGTGCTTGTTTTAAAATATTTTTTCCTTTGTTTTTTGTTGTTCAATCAGTTCCTTCAAATTAGGTAAAGAGAGTCCAATTAGCACTATACCAAACACGAAACTAGCTTGATATATATACGCTAGGCGTGTCAATGGTTCGGTTCGGATAATTATTTTATAAAATTTATATCATATCATTTTTTTATTATTCTATTATATATAATCAAAAAAAAAGACTTTTCGAAATCGTCTCAATCATGTCGGTTTCTCTTCGGTATCGATACAGTTCAATTAATTTTCAGGTATTTTTTAAAATATCATGTAAAAGTCACTAGTAGAAGTAGAATGCATTAACGTTCTTTTATAGGATTTAGCAAAACACTCTAGACATTTTTACTGTTTATCGGGTGGTGATTTAAAAAAAGATGGCTAGAGTATAGATCCATCAACTATTCTATAACAAAATAAAAGAAATTAAACAAAGGCAAAGAAAATACAAAATCCCACAAGTTGAAAGATATACCAAGATGAGACTCAAGAATAAAGTCTACAAAAGATAAATATTCGAAAAGATAAATCTGAATTATAAGAAAGGAAATATTCAATACATTGTAGTTTGCTACTCACAATCGTACTTTGTGTCTTGCTAATAAAGATACATAAAATAACTTAGTTTAAGTAGAAGTAGCATAATAAGTTTTAGAAATTAGTATTTTGAGTTAATTACTTGTTGGCTTGTAATAGTTTTCATGTTCCAAGGCCCAAAAAAAATTTAATGCATTATTATTCTTAAATTTACCAAATAAATATATTTTCAAACATATAATATTTATTCAGTACGATCCAGTATTTTTTCAGTTTATTTTTATAAAATAAAAATTTATTCTAATTATCGATACGATTTTAGATTATATAAAAATCAATTGTTTTTTAAAAAAATTCTAAAAATCAATTCGATATGGTACAGTTTAATCCATTCGGTCAATTTTCGAATATCTACGTATACCCTAACATACGCATATAGGATTGTTACAAAAATACGCGTATGATTTGACGATTTGCGGCGGTGAAACGCCATCTGAGGTCTACGCCTTGCAACCAACAAATTCGAAACGCAACGATACGCGTGAAAGTGTGGCCAACCAAACAGAGTGCCTTTTGCGGCTTTGCTATTTAACCTTACCTTCTAAGCTATACATATAATTTAAACTTAAAAAGAAAGCCTCGTTTACCAAGCTAAGACCAAAACTTATAAATGCATTTTTAGATTTAAAATTGTATGAGCTATAATTCGACCTTATAATAATTAAAGTGGATTAAATATCCCCTCGACCCAAGCTCACGCAACAAGCGGCGAGGCCTCCCTCGACTAGCGCAAACGCCACAAGCGGTAAGGCCGCCCTCGACCAAGAGACACTATCTGCGTCCGCCCAGAAGTTTTGGGCGAGGTCGATGCCTTCCGGGTACGCCCAAAATAATGTCCTGTCACGGACCCAATATACAAGAAAGTTAACTGGCATGAAAAGATCTATAAATACTAAGACAATCATGAGAAAAGAGGTTTCACTCTCTCCCCATGGGGGCTCTAAGAAATACAGAATACAACACAGAGTGAGAACCCAATATAAAAAATACAACATATTAGTGGATCCATGAAAACATGATTGTAAGGATCTGAACCTCTCCATGAAGAGGCAGATTAACCCATTATCATGAATAAAGATCACTAAATATCTTCTGTTACCTCTGCACATGTCCCCCTTATATTTTTTCCTTACTGAATTTCAGATATGTTACGACCTGCTATGATTGACCCTTTATTTTTAATAATTGTTTTGAGTTCCAAAATGTTCATAAACATTCTGGGTCAAACAAAAATTATTTGGAATAACCAAAAGTAAAAAATGCCTCGTGATAAATAGTAGTAGTAAGAATTACATGTCCAACTTACACTTTTAAGCAATAGCGTTTCTAGAATTTTACAACAATGAGTGCTCGCCAATAAAAACCCCGAAAGAAAGAGGAAAGAAAAGCTTAGTTATGAGTGTTGAAGCAATATTTTTCTAACTATTTTTATAATTACCTATGCAAATTTATTAAATCATATTAAAAATAATGAGTGCTCGAGCACCCATAAGTATCCATGTACACCCGCCACTGCTTTTAAGTTAAGTACTTCTTTTCTTTTTCCAAAAAAAAAATATAAGCGTTTGACACATTTTTAAGAAAATTTAACATTTTTTGAGTGTCTTGAATATAAAAATTACCTTGTAAATTTAAATCTATCCCGCGGGGTAGGGATAAGGTCTGCATACAAACTATCATTCCAGATCTTATTAGTGAAATTTTATTGGGTCGTTGTTGTAGTTGTACCTTGTAAAATTTAAATGGAATATTAAACTAAAACTAAAAATATAGTTTTTTCCCCATTATGATGGCAGAGTTTGATTGGGTAAAATTTCAACTTAATAGAAAAATTATCACACTATCGTTAATGAATTTATATCTTAAAGTAGATAAAGACAATACTTACAAAATATTAGAATTTTCTAAAAATTTTGTAGAACAAGTAAATAAAACTATTACGACTTGAATTGAAACAAAAGAATAATTTAATCATACCACTAATTAATTTAAGTTTAATATGTCTGAGAATTCATTTCTATACTAGATTTACAATAAGATATCACATTAATGTTTTTTACTCGCTTATAACTTGTAAGATTTACAAACATCATTATCACGACGATGAATCGATGACACAATAGAATTAAAAAAAGGCTTATCTAATTTTTGTGGCAAAGGAAGAGTAGATGTTCCAAATTAATAGGAATCGCGTGGGGATAAAGAGCGTGGGAGATTTTCGGCAAAATACTAAACCTTTTTCATTATCGATTTCCAGCTGTACCTCATAGAAATTGGTGGCCAAAATTCAATGAGAAGAAGGGAGTTCACCCTGTCCACAAATTTGAAGGAAAAAATTGCAGCTTAGCCTTGCTGTAATAGGAAGAAAAGGTTTTGTGGACGTGGGCGCTTTGCTCGATCTTTTCATGTTCTTTTTTTGCATTCACTTTAAGGTATTGCACGAAATTTAAGATGTCAATATTATCAATAATAATGGAATGAAATGCAAAATTAGTGGCTGAAAAGAGAAAAATATTACACCAAACTTAAATTATGAATAATTTATTAATTTAAATTTTTAAATAATTGTGAAGTTGTTTCTGTCTTTTTATTAGTTTATTACTTACTCTTTTCAACTTTGTGAATCAAATTCCTTTTTTTTTTTTTTTTGAATTCACAATTACAATTATAACGTGTCTCTATAAGGTGAGAGTGGAATATGAATAATTAAAACGATGTCACATATATTAGAATGTCCGAATGAGAAGAATGTAATAAAAATTGTAATAAATATAGTACATTAGGATTACATATGTATAAATTTCTTGTTAATATAGGGACGGAAGGTCCAAATATGTAACAGGATTTACATTTACCGTCAATTATCTAGGATTTACATTTACCGTCAATTATCTAGGATTTACATTTAATAGGTCCAAATATGTTTTTATTTTGGGAAAAGGTCCAAATATAACCTTGTACTATACGAAAATGGACAATTATAATATTCATTAAAACTTTGGCGTCACCACCCCCTTACCGTTACATTATTGGGCTAAATATACCCCTAATTTCAGACGGAAGCCACACTGGATTTTTCATCCAATTAACATATGCCACGTGGAAATTAATATCCACATAATCTCCTTTTTAATTACCCAACCCAACCCACTAACCCAAGTAACCGACCCATTTCATCCTACCCATTTCAAAATAACCCTAAGTCCTACATGGTAACCACTACTAAAATGGTCAACAGAAGAATGTGCTGAAGTTTGCAAGTGAAGAAGCAGAAGGATTAATAGCTGAAATTAATCATAAGGGAGCAAAGGATGATATTGGGACTAAACAGTGCAACACTAGACTGTTGGAGAAGTTGAAGCTCCTCATGGACCACATCAAGTTCATTCTTGACAGAAGCAAGTGAATCGGCACGGCTAGAATAGAGCTCCTTCAAGCTGTTCAGAAGGAAAACAAAAAAGCCCAATACATTATTCATAGGCAAATGGGGTTGTATCCCCTCTCGGATGTCGAGGTAAATTTGCTTCTTCACAAGCTAAATCTTGTCAGCCAAAAGAAAGAGGTCTTGATTTCGGTCTTCTTTGCTCTTTCTACTATCGTACAATGAATAAACAATAAGCCCAGCATCAATGACCAAAATCTCGACTTGTCTGAAGAAATGGATCCTCATTTTATCCTGAATGTTGTATGTCAATGCCAGCTCATTGAGAAGAATTCTCAATGTGTTAAGCTGCTCAGGAAGGGTTCCCATTTGATCTGCATTGAAGGTATAAAGCCCTCTTAATTCGGTCGAAATGTACAGAAGAGTGTTGATGAACCCAGCTGCTGGTTCAATTGAGGACATGGGAGGAGTGCTTGATGACCTCAAATATCTGAGGACGTCAGTAAAGATGTTGCGGATTTTATAGCAAATCCTTCTCCGCAGCAAATCAAAAAGAAAATCAGTAAATGTTATAGCAACAGATTCACTGTCATTGAGGTTAGGGTTATTTTGAAATGGGTAGGATGAAATGGGTCGGGTTACTTGGGTTAGTGGGTTGGGTTGGGTAATTGAAAAAGGAGATTATGTGGATATTAATTTCCACGTGGCATCTATTAATTGGATGAAAAATCCATTATGGCTTACATCTGAAATTAGGGGTATATTTAGCCCAATAATGTAACGGTAAGGGGGTGGTTAGGCCAAAGCTTTAACGAAGGTTATAATTGTCCCTTTTTGCATAGTACATGATTATATTTGGACCTTTTCCCTTTTGTTTTTGTTTTTGTTTTTGCTTTTCTTTCCTTCCCTGAGTCGAGGGTCGATTGGAAACATCCTCTCTGCCCTTTCAGGTAGGGGTAAGGCATGTCTACATATTACCCTCTTCAGACCTCACTTTGTGGGAATATACTGGGTAGTTGTTGTTGTTGTTGTATCTAGGCTAGTTAGGTATTTTCATTTCAACAACAACAATCATGGCCCAATATAATCTCACTAGTTAGATTTGGAGAGGGTAATATGTTGTGACGACCCGGCCCGTCGTCACGAGAATTATCACCCCGTTATGTTGTAATTATATAATTATGCTTTTATATAAGTGTTAGAGTCTATCAGGTAAATTAGGAGTGAATTGGATTGAAAATGAGGCATATAGCCTTTTTGAAGGAGACTTGAATAAGGAAAGTCAACCCGGAGTTGACTATTTGGTTAGAGGACTCGGAATCGGATTCTGATGATTCGGATAGTTCCGGGAGGTGATTTGTGACTTAGGGGAGCGATCGGAATTGAATTTGGAGGCCCGGTGTAGAAATAGGCTTGAATTGGCTAAGGTTGAATTTTGGCGAAATCCGATCGGTAGGTGAGATTTTGATCCGGGGGTCGGAATGGAATTCCGACAGTGGCAGTAGCTTCGTTAGGTGATTTTGGATGTGCCTGCAAAATTTCAGGTCATTCGGACGTCGTTTGGTCGGGTTTTTGATTGAATGCGTAATTTGGAATGTTTTAAGGAATTTAGGCTTGAATTCGATGCGAATTATGAGTTTTGATGTTGTTAGACGTGTTTTGAGGATTGGAGCAAGTTCGAATAAGGTATTAAGATGTGTTGGTATGTTTGGATGAGGTCCCGGGGCCTCGGGGTGTTTTCGGATGGTTAAACGGAAGAAAATCATGGAAATTGCAGGTTGGGATCCTGTTTCTGTTGTTTCCGCTCCTGCGGAATTATGGGCGCAGGAGCGAGTCCGCAGAAGCGGACGAGGGGCGCAGGAGCGCTTGGTTACGCAGAAGCGGAAATGAGCCCGCAGGTGCGGCACCGCTGAAGCGGATGTTGAGCCGCAGAAGCGGCCAAGGGCTATGGGGGAAGTATCGCAGAAGCGGAAGGCTAGCCGCTTAGGCGAGTCCGCAGAAGCGGACACCTAGCCGCAGAAGCGGAAATTTCCGCAGGAGCGGTCGAGGCTTCGCAGAAGCGGACGCGCAGAGGCGGTCCGTATGTCGCAGAAGCGGAAATGGCCGGCTAGGCCTGGAACCGCAGAAGCGACCCTTTGGTCGCAGATACGGAAGCATAGAAGCGGAAAATGTTCCGCAGAAGCGAAAATCGCTGTAAGTAAGTGTGTCAGAAGTTAAAAAAATTTCAGAAACATTTTAACATTTGGGGGTCTCGGCTTAAGGGCGATTTTGGGCGATTTTGGGCGATTTTGAGGAGGAAATCATCAGGTAATCAACTATGAACTCATATTATGATTAGTATTGATAATATCATGCAATTATATCATGAAAATGGAGGAATTTGGGGTAATTATGGAGGATTTAGCCCTAGTCTTGGACTTTAAGAAAATCAAGGTTTTGAATGGGCAAATGGAGTCCGATTTTGGTAAAATTGATATGCTTAGACTCGTATTGAGACGAGGGTTCCGGAAATATGAATTTCGTAAATTTTCGGAATGTGGGCCGGGGCTCGGGTTTTGACAACTTTGGGAATTTTGATGTAAATTGAGTTGTATTGATTGGGTGTCGTCCCATTGGCCTAAATTGTTGTATTTTTACTGTATTTGATCATATTCTACGCGTGCGGAGCTTGATTCTCGTGGCAAGGGCATTGCGGAGTAGTCGTCGCGCCGTATTGAGGTGAGTAATAGATGTGGGTGATGACCAGCGGGTTCGAAACCCCGGTATACCACTTTGTGACGCTGTATAGCGGCGAGACACGCACACTCTTGAGAGTGCGGGGTCGATCATGAATTGGAGACTATATATTAGTCCAACCTGTTGATACTGTATTATTGGCTATTCTAGAGCCGTCGAACCTCCTTCTCGGATGGTTGCATATATATATATTGTGAGAATGGCCACTCTTGAGCCGAGGAACCCCCTTCTCGGGCGGTTGATTATACATGTGGGCCGTGAGCCAGCTATTGGATCCCGCGAGGATCGTTATCATTGTCTTATCATATAGACATGCTAGTTTACTACTAGTCCGCAGCTATTTTTGTTATTATGCAAATTCCAATCTCTGGAACTTGATATTACTGTTTTCCAACTGAAAAATGATAAAAGAGTTTTCAAAAACTACTTTTGAGCCTGCGAGACTGTATCTGCATATTAGCTGACTAGTAGTGGATCGGGCTGCACGCCGCAGCGAGATATATGTTGGATCGGACTGCACGCCGCAGGGATATCTCTATGAGATGTGCTTGGGCTGTAGGAGCCCCTCCGGAGTCTGAACCCCCACAGTGAGCACGGGTACCCAAAATTGGAGTCGGGCTACACGCCGTAGCGGTCATATCATGCATTGCATTGCATTTAGCTACATCTGCTAGCTGTTATGCTATTTATTGGTAATTGTTGGAAACAGGTACAGTGAAGATTGATTCTATGACAGGGTAGCCGACTATAGCTTTACATAGTGCTTTATTGCGGATTTCTTATCTGCGCTGTCTTACCCTTGTTTATTACCACTGAGTCTGGCAGTACTCATTTTACTCCCTGCACCTTGTGTGCGGATCCAGGTACCTCTCAGCAGTGATCCAGTAGCTGTGCGAGGCGACGTTTGTGGATATTCGAGGTAGCTGCAGAGTCCGCAGGACCCGACATCCCTTCCTACCTGTCTTTGGATTTTGTATTGACATTTCTTTCCGCTCTTGGTATTTTGTAAACCCTTATACACTCATGTTCAGTAGAGGCTCATGACTCTTGACCCTTGGTCTATGGGAGTTGATGTATTATGGGACTTGGTTCCCTGTTTTCGTTAATTGTATTGCTATTGCTCCGTGATTTAATATGCTTAAATGGGCTAAAGAGAGCGTCTAGCTCCGTTGTTTATATTGATTGGTCAGGCTGGCTTAGCAATGTGCTGGGCGCCATCACGACCGGATTTGGGGTCGTGACAAGTTGGTATCAGAGCCTAGGTTTACTAGGCCTCCTGAGTCTTGAGCCGGTTAGTAGAGTCTTGTGGATCGGTACGGGGACGCCTGTACTTATCCTCGGGAGGCTGTGAACCTTTAGGAAAACTTCACTTTTCTTGAACTCCGTCGTGCGATCTTGTTGTTCCGAGAACAGAACTTCTATATTCTATTCTCTCGCAGATGGCGAGAACGCGAGCATCAGGACGAGGTGGACGACCACCATTGCCACCTGTTAGAGGCCGTGGGCGCGGTCGTGCTAGAGTTAGAGGTAGGGCGGCTGAGGCAGTACCAGCTGACCCGCCTGTTGTACCAGTTCAGGAGCAGCCCCCAGTGGTTGAAGCTCCAGCAGTCCCAGTTCAGGGCCAGACTATATCTATTGCTATTCCTGGTCTTCAGGAGACTCTTGCTCAAATATTATCGGTGTGTTCCGGTTTGGCTCGGGTAGTCTCATTTACTGCCACTGCAGCGACATCTCAGACAGGGGGTGGTCAGCAGACCCCTGCAGCTCACATACCGGAGCAGGTTGTTCAGGGACTTCAGACGCCAGAGGCGGTCCCCGCTCAGGTGGTTGCACCGGTTATTCCTCCAGCTGCACCAGCTCCAGCTCCAGAGCATATGGTTCAGGTTATGCCCGAGGACGAACAGCGTCGTCTTGAGAGGTTTGGTAGACTTCAGCCACCCCATTTCAGTGGCGTTGAGGGCGAGGATGCCCAGGGTTTCTTGGATAAATGTCAGAAGATGCTGCGTACGGCTGGTATTCTTGAGTCCAGCGGAGTTTCATTTACTATATTTCAGTTCACTGGTCCCGCATTTGATTGGTGGGAGGAGTTTGAGAGGCGTAGGCCTGCTAGAGCAGCACCTCTCACATGGCAGCAGTTCTCTACTCTCTTTCTAGAGAAATATGTACCTCAGTCTCGTCGCGAGGAGCTACGTCGCCAGTTCGAGTGGTTGATTCAGGGCGACATGTCTGTGACCCAGTATGAGCTTAGATTCACTCAGTTGGCTAGGCATGCCACATGGATGATCCCCACTGATAGGGAGAGGATCGGGAGGTTCATTGATGGCCTCAACTACTCTATCCGTATTCTTATGACCAGCGAGCGAGTTCTGTCATCATCATTTGAGCAGGTTGCTGATATGGCACGCTCCATTGAGGCGGATCGTCGCCGAGAGAGAGAGGAGCGGGAGGCCAAGAGGCCTCGTGGTTCTGGTAGTTCCGGTGGTGCTCCATCTAGAGGGCATTCCCAGCAGAGCAGAGGTCGCTCATCTAGACCTTCTCATTCAGGCCGCCCAGAGCAGAGCGGAGGTTCTTATGGTCGTGGTCGACAGGGATTTCAGCAGGGTCAGTCATCGCTTGGTGCCCTCCCAGCCCAGAGTGCAACACCTACTTCTCCAGCACCAGGTGCATGTTATGAGTGTGGTGAGTTTGGCCACATGAGGAGACATTGCCCTCGACTACGTAGGGGCAGGACTCAGCAGAGGGATCAGCCCTCCTCTTCGGCACCATCTCGGTCTAGTAGAGGTGGAGGTCGGTCTTCTCGTGGACGCCCGGGGGCGAGGAGAGATCCGGTGGAGGCCGAGCACGGTTCTATGCACTTCCCGACGGGCGTGATGCGGTTGCCTCCGATGGCCGTGATTACGGGTATCATTTCTGTCCGTCACAGAGATGCCTCGTTCTATTTGATCCGGGGTCCACATATTCTTACGTGTCCTCTTATTTTGCACATCATTTGGGTGCGACTCGTGGTAGTCTTGATTTACCTGTTCATGTATCCACCCCGTGGGTGATACGATTGTTGTGGATCATGTCTATAGATCCTGTGTTATATCTATTGGGGGTCTGGAGACCCAGGCAGATTTGTTATTGTTGGGGATGGTGGACTTTGATGTTATATTGGGTATGGACTGGTTGTCTCCGTACCATGCCTATATTGGACTGTCATGCTAAGACAGTTACGTTGGCCATTCCTGGTATTTCTCAGATTGAGTGGCGGGGTTCGACTGATTTCGTCCCTAGCCGTGTTATTTCGTTCTTAAAGGCTCGGAAGATGGTTGAAAAAGGGTGTTTATCGTACTTAGCTTTTGTGAGAGATGTGGGAGCTGAATCTCCTAGCATTGATTCTGTACCTGTTGTGAGGGATTTCCCAGATGTATTCCCCTCAGACCTGCCGGGCATGCCGCCGGACAGGGATATTGATTTTGGCATTGACTTGGTGCCGGGCACTCAGCCCATTTCTATTCCTCCGTATCGGATGGCACCAGCTGAGTTGAAGGAATTGAAAGAGCAGCTTCAGGAACTCCTAGATAAGGGGTTTATTCGGCCGAGTGTGTCGTCGTGGGGTGCACCGGTATTATTTGTTAAAAAGAAAGATGGTTCCATGCGGATGTGTATTGATTATAGGCAATTGAACAAAGTGACGGTGAAGAACAAGTACCCTCTGCCGCGCATAGATGATTTGTTTGACTAATTACAGGGTGCAAGGGTGTTTTCTAAGATCGATCTTCGTTCAGGCTATCATCAGCTGAAGATCAGAGACTCAGATATATTGAAGACTGCATTCAGGACCCGATATGGTCATTATGAGTTCCTTGTGATGTCGTTTGGGTTGACCAACGCCCCAGCAGCATTTATGCATCTGATGAACAGTGTGTTCGGGCCTTATTTGGATTCGTTTGTGATTGTGTTCATTGATGACATTCTAGTCTACTCCCGTAGTCAGGAGGAGCATGCTCAGCATTTGAGTATTGTGTTGCGGAGATTGAGGGAGGAGAAGCTATATGCTAAATTCTCCAAGTGTGAGTTTTGGCTCGAGTCCGTGGCATTTATGGGACATGTGGTGTCTCGTGATGGTATTCAGGTTGATCAGAAAAAGATAGAGGCGGTGCAGAGTTGGCCTAGACCGTCCTCAGCTACAGAGATCAGGAGTTTTCTTGGTTTGGCGGGGTATTATCGCCGGTTTGTTCAGGGATTTTCATCCATTGCTTCTTCATTGACTAAATTGACCCGGAAGGGTGCACCATTCGTGTGGTCGGATGAGTGCGAGGAGAGCTTTCAGAAGCTCAAGACAGCTTTGACCACAGCTCCAGTGTTAGTATTGCCATCGACTTCAGGTTCATATACCGTTTATTGTGATGCCTCGAGAGTGGGGATAGGTTGTGTGTTAATGCAGGAAGGAAAGGTAATTGCTTATGCTTCTCGGCAGTTGAAGCCGCATGAGAAGAACTATCCTGTTCATGCCTTGGAGCTAGCCGCCATTGTTCATGCATTGAAGATTTGGAGGCACTATTTGTATGGTGTATCTTGTGAGGTGTATACCGACCATCGTAGTCTCCAGCACTTGTTCAAACAGAAAGACCTTAATTTGAGACAGCGGAGATGGCTTGAGTTGCTGCTGAAGGATTATGACATTACTATATTATATCATCCGGGGAAGGCCAATGTGGTGGCCGATGCTTTGAGCCGGAAGGCGATCAGTATGGGGAGCTTGGCATATATTCCAGCTGAGGAGAGGCCATTTGCTTATGATGTTCAGGTGCTAGCCAATCGGCTAGTGAGGTTAGATATTTCGGAGCCCAGCAGGGTATTGGCTTGTGTTGTATCTCGGTCATCTCTATATGATCGTATTCGTGAGCGCCAGTATGATGATCCACATTTAGCTTGTCCTTAAGGACAGAGTTCAGCATGATGATGCTAGGGATGTCACTATTGATAGTGATGGTGTGTTGCGGATGCAGGGCCGGATATGCGTGCCCAATGTTGACGGCCTTCGTGAATTGATATTGGAAGAAGCCCATAGCTCGCGGTATTCTATTCATCCAGGAGCCGCGAAGATGTACCAGGATTTGAAGCAGCATTACCGGTGGAGAAAGATGAAGAAAGATATTGTGAGCCATGTGGCTCGGTGTCTAAACTGTCAGCAGGTCAAGTATGAGCATCAGAGACCTGGTGGTGTATTCGAGCGTATTGATATTCCGGAGTGGAAGTGGGAAAGAATAACTATGGACTTTGTTAGTGGACTCTCTCGGACAGCGAGGAAGTTTGATTCAGTTTGGGTGATTGTGGATAGACTGACTAAGTCAGCTCACTTCATCCCAGTGTGTACTACTTATTCCTCAGAACGGCTGGCGGAGATATTCATCCGTGAGATAGTGAGATTGCATGGAGTTCCTATTTCCATTATATCAGACAGAGGTACTCAGTTCACTTCTCAGTTTTGGAGAGCATTTCAGCGAGAGATGGGTACACAGGTTGAGTTGAGTACAGCATTTCACCCCCAGACAGACGGACAGTCTGAGCGCACTATTCAGATCTTGGAGGATATGTTGCGAGCTTGTGTGATTGATTTTGGTGGTTCGTGGGATGAGTTCCTACCACTTGCCGAGTTTGCCTACAACAACAGTTATCAGTCGAGTATTCAGATGGCCCCGTATGAGGCATTGTATGGCAGGCGGTGTAGATCCCCCGTGGGATGGTTTGAGCCTGATGAGGATAGATTGATAGGGACTGAGTTAGTTCAGGATGCTCTGGATAGAGCAAAGTTGATCCGGGAGAGGCTTCGTACAGCACAGTCTCGCCAGAAGAGTTATGCGGACCGTAGAGTTCGAGAGTTGTCTTTCATGGTTGGTGACCGAGTATTGTTGAAGATTTCACCTATGAAGGGTGTTATGAGGTTTGGGAAGAAAGGAAAGTTGAGTCCCAGGTATATTGGTCCTTTTGAGATACTTAGGAGAGTTGGAGAGGTGGCATATGAGTTGGCCTTGCCGCCCAGCTTATCCAGCGTTCATCCAGTATTCCATGTGTCTATGCTTCGGAAGTACATTGGAGATCCGTCTCATGTATTAGATTTCAGCACCATTCAGCTTGATGGTGATCTATCCTATGATGTGGAGCCTATTGCCATTTTGGGACGTCGGGTGAGAAAATTGAGGTCTAAGGAGATTGCATCAGTTAAGGTTCAGTGGAGAGGTCGACCCGTGGAGGAGGCCACTTGGGAGATCGAGCGGGAGATGCGGAGCGGATATCCTCACTTGTTTGAGACTTCAGGTATGTTTCTTGACCCGCTCGAGGACGAGCGTTTGCTTAAGAGGGGGAGAATGTGACGACCCGGCCCGTCGTCACGAGAATTATCACCCCGTTATGTTGTAATTATATAATTATGCTTTTATATAAGTGTTAGAGTCTATCGGGTAAATTAGGAGTGAATTGGATTGAAAATGAGGCATATAGCCTTTTTGAAGGAGACTTGAATAAGGAAAGTCAACCCGGAGTTGACTATTTGGTTAGAGGACTCGGAATCGGATTCTGATGATTCGGATAGTTCCGGGAGGTGATTTGTGACTTAGGGGAGCGATCGGAATTGAATTTGGAGGCCGGTGTAGAAATAGGCTTGAATTGGCTAAGGTTGAATTTTGGCGAAATCCGAACGGTAGGTGAGATTTTGATCCGGGGGTCGGAATGGAATTCCGACAGTGGCAGTAGCTTCGTTAGGTTATTTTGGATGTGCCTGCAAAATTTCAGGTCATTCGGACGTCGTTTGGTCGGGTTTTTGATTGAATGCGTAATTTGGAATGTTTTAAGGAATTTAGGCTTGAATTCGATGCGAATTATGAGTTTTGATGTTGTTAGACGTGTTTTGAGGATTGGAGCAAGTTCGAATAAGGTATTAAGATGTGTTGGTATGTTTGGATGAGGTCCGGGGGGCCTCGGGGTGTTTTCGGATGGTTAAACGGAAGAAAATCATGGAAATTGCAGGTTGAAGAGTTCTGGTTCTGTCATTTTCGCTCCTGCGGAAATGTGGTCGCAGGAGCGAGTCCGCAGAAGCGGATATTGGAGCGCCGAAGCGCTTGTGATCGCTGAAGCGGAAAGGAGCCCGCAGGTGCGGCACCGCTGAAGCGGATGTTGAGCCGCAGAAGCGGCCAAGGGCTATGGGGGAAGTATCGCAGAAGCGGAAGGCTAGCCGCTTAGGCGAGTCCGCAGAAGCGGACGCCTAGACGCGGAAGCGGGAAAACCCGCAGGAGCGGGAAAAGCTTCGCAGAAGCGGACGCGCAGAGGCGGTCCGTATATCGCAGAAGCGGATTTGGCTGGCTAGGCCTGGAACCGCTGAAGCGACCCTTTGGTCGCGGATACGGAAGCGTAGAAGCGGAAAATGTTCCGCAGAAGCGAAAATCGCTGTAAGTAAGTGTATCAGAAGTTAGAAAAATTTCAGAAACATTTTAACATTTGGGGGTCTCGGCTTAAGGGCGATTTTGGGCGATTTTGAGGAGGAAATCAAGGGAAATCATCGGGTAATCAACTATGAACTCATATTATGATTAGTATTGATAATATCATGCAATTATATCATGAAAATGGAGGAATTTGGGGTAATTATGGAGGATTTAGCCCTAGTCTTGGACTTTAAGAAAATCAAGGTTTTGAATGGGCAAATGGAGTCCGATTTTGGTAAAATTGATATGCTTAGACTCGTATTGAGACGAGGGTTCCAGAAATGTGAATTTCGTAGATTTTCGGAATGTGGGCCCGGGGCTCGGGTTTTGACAACTTTGGGAATTTTGATGTAAATTGAGTTGTATTGATTGGGTGTCGTCCCATTGGCCTAAATTGTTGTATTTTTACTGTATTTGATCAGATTCTACGCGTGCGGAGCTTGATTCTCGTGGCAAGGGCATTGCGGAGTAGTCGTCGCGCCGTATTGAGGTGAGTAATAGATGTGGGTGATGACCGGCGGGTTCGAAACCCCGGTATACCACTTTGTGACGCTGTATAGCGGCGAGACACGCACACTCTTGAGAGTGCGGGGTCGATCATGAATTGGAGACTATATATATTAGTCCGACCTGTTGATACTGTATTATTGGCTATTCTAGAGCCGTCGAACCTCCTTCTCGGATGGTTGCATATATATATATTGTGAGAATGGCCACTCTTGAGCCGAGGAACCCCTTTCTCGGGCGGTTGATTATACATGTGGGCCGTGAGCCAGTTATTGGATCCCGCGAGGATCGTTATCATTGTCTTATCATATAGATATGCTAGTTTACTACTAGTCCGCAGCTATTTTTGTTATTATGCTAATTCCAATCTCTGGAACTTGATATTACTGTTTTCCAACTGAAAAATGATAAAAGAGTTTTCAAAAACTACTTTTGAGCCTGCGAGGCTGTATCTGCATATTAGCCGACTAGTAGTGGATCGGGCTGCACGCCGCAGCGAGATATATGTTGGATCGGACTGCACGCCGCAGGAATATCTCTATGAGATGTGCTTGGGCTGTAGGAGCCCCTCCGGAGTCTGAACCCCCACGGTGAGCACGGGTACCCAAAATTGGAGTCGGGCTACACGCCGTAGCGGTCATATCATGCATTGCATTGCATTTAGCTACATCTGCTAGTTGTTATGCTATTTATTGGTAATTGTTGGAAACAGGTACAGTGAAGATTGATTCTATGACAGGGTAGCTGACTATAGCTTTACATAGTGCTTTATTGCGGATTTCTTATCTGCGCTGTCTTACCCTTGTTTATTACCACTGAGTCCGGCAGTACTCATTTTACTCCCTGCACCTTGTGTGCAGATCCAGGTACCTCTCAGCAGTGATCCAGTAGCTGTGCGAGGCGACGTTTGTGGATATTCGAGGTAGCTGCAGAGTCCGCAGGACCCGACATCCCTTCCTACTGTCTTTGGATTTTGTATTGACATTTCTTTCCACTCTTGGTATTTTGTAAACCCTTATACACTCATGTTCAGTAGAGGCTCATGACTCTTGACCCTTGGTCTATGGGAGTTGATGTATTATGGGACTTGGTTCCCTGTTTTCGTTAATTGTATTGCTATTGCTCCGTGATTTAATATGCTTAAATGGGCTAAAAGAGAGCGTCTAGCTCCGTTGTTTATATTGATTGGTCAGGATGGCTTAGCAATGTACTGGGCGCCATCACGACCGGATTTGGGGTCGTGACATATGTACACAGATCTTACCCTACCCCGAGGTACAGAGAGGCTATTTCCACGAGATAATAAATGTAAAAAATAATAATAATTTGGTTGCGCTATATATATGAAAGAGTATAAAATAATGATGTATTTGGCAAATTAAATACCATGGTCTAATAATTAAATATTCTGATTAGTTGATAATATTAGTATTAGTTGGAAAATTTGTGAAAGATTTATCTATCCAATGTGTAGTTGGTAAACAAGGATTTTTTTTAGGAACGTATCGAAAGAGAATTGGTTAGTAAACAAGAATCAATTTTTTAGCAAGGTACAAAAAGTATCGTCAAATATTCAATATGATTTCACAAGATTCTGGTTTTGTTCAATTAACGAATTCTAGTCAACTGAAAGAATTTTCTCATCAATCCAAAGATCATTTGGATTCCACGGAATTCTAAATTAATTACTTATTTTATTTCTTTGTTAATTAGAAATTCTTTACAGATTTCTATTTTTTTCTATAATAGAATCACGAGGTCTTTTTGTTTTTGTTTTTCTTGTTTTTTCTTAGTGATTTAGAATAGAACAAGTAATCAAAATTCCTTCCATTCTATTTAATTGATTATAACCACTACATACATTCCAGAAAATTGTGCACCACAAATAAGAGCTAATAAAGAGACCCGGAATACCGTAGAAAGACATCACGATTCCTTGTGGATAAAAAATAATTTACTGAGGCGGAAAAAAAGATATCAAATTTCTACCACGATAACTGGAAGTTCCAATTAATAAGAAGCTTAACGAACTTCAAAAAAAGGATTTGAGTTGTGCGAAATTGGGCAAATCTCTACATCGTTAATATTTTGGTAGAAACATGGTCCTGCCATCTTATCCTTGCTCAAATATGTCTTTACGAGGGTGACTTCATACATTTTGCAAAAATCGATCACTACTGAATCGAGGGGACTCAATATGAAAGGGTAAGTGTAAACACTTAAGAACCCCTCCATGTAGGTAGTGATGCTTTCCTTGGGGCTCGAGATCTGAACCACGACCTCGTGTCCACAGCCGTAGTCCCTCTTCATGGCTTTGAGATACTTCTTCGATATCGAACCAATATATCGAGATACATGTTCGCATCGACCTGGGATATCAGGGGGATTCTCAATATTGAAATCCTTCTTTATCACACAAGGACCGGGGTGATTTTGTGAAGAGTCAGCGACAATAATGATTTGGCTGACCGAGCAGTAGAAGAAGACGATGCTATCTCTTTTTAGGGAACTGTTTTGGATGTTTTAGCCATAGATTTAAACTAAGGAGTAGAGGGGGTAGCAAAGCATGATGTTTTATGTGATCTTGCCGTTTTTCGATGATCAGAGTAAAAGTAGTGAGAGGTGAAACAGATGAAGGGGAAAAGTGAGCAATGTAAATGCAATGAAGAGGTAAAGTTTTGGTTCAAATAAAAAACTCCATATCTATAGATGAGGGATGACGGTTCTACGATGCTAGTGGCCGACCATTACTGGCGTGCATTTACAATTTTGGAAAAGCGAACCAACGGGACATTCCGATCACTTCAAGCGCTTACGCCACAAGAGTGACATCATCATAAGAGATTTCGTAGAATCAAGGTTCAAATTGTTTCTTATCATTTTACTCTAAGAAACGCGAATACTATCTGTATACGGTCGAAATCAGGTATGCCCGATTTCTCCGGGTTTGGGGGATCGCTTTAATCCCGAGTTTAGAAAAGGTCAAGTTCGAGCTCGATGGACCAGACTCGAGCTCGAAGACAGAGTGCACTGCTCGAAGATTGAAACATTATAGATACTGAAGCTGAGTATGCTCGACCATGAAATAATATCGTTATGAATTCATAACAGAATTAGCGAGATTCCTGCCACGTCCCCAAAATCATGGAGGAAATCCCGACTAGAATTGAACAAATCCATACTAGGCGGTTAGATAGTTGTCCCAATAAGATTTCTTACTGTAAATATGAATGTACCTTATTTGGGGTTCTCCTATTATATAAAAGGGATCCCAATCATTGGCAAAGAATATACTATCCTACTTTTCTAGTTTATTATTCATTAGAGTTGTCATTTAGCTTTATTATTCTTGGTTCATCTCGAGGTCACTAAGCTCAAGGTCGAAACTGCTTAAGTAATACTGGTTTGATTCATTTTTTTCTTTCATTTATACTTCATATTATTAGGTAATGAACTAAATCCATATCTTTAAAATCACAAATCAAATTTAATTATTACTCGTATTTCGAGGTAAACGGTTTGGTGCTCACCGTGGGGATGAAGATAATAGTAATTATTTCATTACTAATTCTCATTACACATGTTATTTTTATACTTTTTCTTGTCAAGATTTTTTGATTCTCAGTATTAAACATGTCAAACTCGCAAAATGCACCTTTTCATGACAATGAAAGTCTTGCATTTCATGGGGAAAACAAATATGCAGGGGTTAGTGTACTATCGATAAACCCTGGGAAGTGCCAAATGTGAAACCAGTTGATGTTAGTTCACATATTGCTTTACATGCCGATTTAGGCGCAGACCCCGGAAGGAGTGTACGCAAGGAAGCCCGATCTGAGGACCAAGGAACACCAGGTATAGGAGAAGGGGGAATCAGCCCCTAAGTGATATTCGAGATGCTACAAGCTCAGCAGATCACCATCGCTCAACTTCAAAGTCGGAATAAAACTCTGAGTATAGTTGAACAAGTAAACACTCGACGTGTTGAACCAATGCTAGAGAGGTCAAAAGGAAATGACTCGGGGACTAACACCCCATTATAAGGATGCTCGAAGAGCTCACCAAGAGGATTGAGTCCGAAAAAAGAAGATCGAGGACAATAATAAGAAGTTGGAGACTTATAACTCTCGTGTTGACCAAATACCGGGGGAACCTCTGATTTTGAAAGGTTTAGATGCAAAAAGGTTCATACAAAAACTATTCCCTCATAGCGCGGCTCTGATGCCCAATCATAAATAGTTCCGCTTGTCTGATATACCCAAATATAAAGGGACAACCAACCCTAACGGGCATATTATTTCATACACTTATGGGATCAAAGGAAATGACCTGAATGCCGATGAGATCTAATCAGTCTTGTTGAAAAGGTTTGGAGAAACATTGTCAAAATGAGCTATGATTTTATATAAGAACTTGCCTCCTAACTCTATTGATTCGTTTGCTATGTTTGTAGACGCCTCCGTGAAAGCACACGCCGGAGCCATAAAAAGTGGCAACGAGAAAATCGGGCATCTTCAAGATAAAACAGAGGAATGAGAAGATGTTGAGGGAGTGTGTATCAAGGTTTCATATAGAGAGAATGGAATTGCCACCAGTCTCAGATAAATGGGTAGTACAAGCTTTTATGTAGGGCTAGAATGAAAGGATTTCAATTGTGTCTCGACAAATAAATCAGAATTTGATAGAGTATCTAGCTGTGACGTGGTTGACATACATAACAGTTACCAATCAAATATTAGGGTCGAGGACGACTAGTTGAGAGTCCCCTCGGGTTTAGTTCATCCTAACAGGTCAGCAGCTAAGCCCCCAAAGGATACAGACATGGAATCAAGGTCAAACAAAGAATGATATAAGCCGTATATTGATCAGAGAAATAATGGTTCGGGCTGTAACGCTCCTCGAAAAGACCGGAGAAACGATCGAGGCCAGATCTCTTAGGGACTCATAAGTAAGAATGGGTTCGATAAGCACAATGATCCTGCGAAGGCACCTCGATTATCAGAGTATAATTTTAGTTTAGACGCATCAGAGATTGTGTCAGCTATTGGAAGAATCAAAGACATCAAGTGGCTTAGGCCCATACAAACCAATCATTCTCAAAGTAATCCAAATTTAATGTGTTAGTATCATGGCACATATGACCATAGAACCGAAGACTACAGGCAGGTAAGAGAGGAGGTAGCTCGTCTGTTCAACGAGGGTCACCTTCAAGAATTTCTCAGTGATCGAGCTAAAAACCACTTCAGAGAGAGGGATGCAAGAAAAAATGAGCAGGAAAAACCACAAACATATAATCCACATAATCGTTGGCGGTGTCGACGTCCCACAAAGACCCGTGTTCAAATTCTCCAAGCTATCGATCACCAGAGAAAAACGGATTTGGAGCTATGTGCCTGAGGATGCCTTATCATTCTATGATGAGGAAGTGGAAGGCATATCTCATCCACACAGTGACGCCCTAGTAATTTCTATCATTTAAAATAAAATTCAAGTTAAACATGTTCAAGGGGATCCAGGTAGCTCAGCAAACATAATCAGATCGAGGGTCGTAGAATAGCTCGCCCTACAGGATCAGATTATTCCTGCATCCGGGTCCTAAATGACTTCAACATGGTAAACAAAACAACAAAAGGGGAGATAATCGTGCCAGTCAACGTAGCCAGGACCATACGAGATACAAAATTCCATGTCATCGAAAGGTGAAGGTATAATGCACTTTTCGGGAGACCATGGATACATAACATGAGGGTGATACTTTCAACTCTTCATCAAATGATGAAGTTCCCATTAGATGATGGTGTGAAAACTATCTACGGAGAGCAACACGCTACAAAGGAAATGTTTGCAGTCGATTAAGTGACGCCGGTACCAGAGCCTTCCATCTCGGAGAAGTCAAGCACCAAAGGTAAGCAGGCGGCTAAATAGCAACAACCGCCCCTAGCCTCGACAGAATCGGAGCAACAGGTAATCGAAGACGAAGAAGAGGATTTCCTTACTCCTCGAAACTTCATCGTTCTCGAAGAGTCTGATGCAACCAAATTAATTGTCAAGGAACTGGAGCAGGTCATAGTGATCGAATACATGCCCGAGATAAAGGTATACCTAGGAACGGGATTAACTCCCCAACTCAGGAAAAAAAATCATTCAATTTCTTATTGATAATATGGATTGCTTTTCTTGATCCCATTTAGATATGATGGGGATTCTACCGAAATTACAACACACCGGCTAAGAATCGACCCCAAATTCAAACCGGTAAAGCAAAAAAAAGGACCCAATCCGAGGTGAAACATGCAGTCTTAAAGGACGAGATAACCAAACTTCTTAAAATAGGGTCCATTCGGGAGGTAAAATACTCTGAATGGTTAACCAACGTAGTTGTAGTTCCTAAAAAGGAAATTAACTGAGGATGTGCGTAGATTACAAGGATATAAACAACGCATGTCCAAAAGATTCTTTCCCACTGCCCAACATCGATCGTATGATCAATGCCACGACCGACCACGAGATCCTAATTCTCGATGCCTACTCCGTGTATAACTAAATTCAGATGAACCCGGAGGACCAAGAAAAGACTTCGTTTATCACTAAATTTGGAACTTATTATTACAACGTAATGCCTTTCGGGCTAAAAAATGTAGGGGCTACATATCAACACATAGTTAAGAAAATGTTCGAAGGACAAATAGGTGAAACTATGGACGTTTACATTGATGATATGTTGGTTAAGTCCCTGCGCAGAGGACCATTTGACTCATTTGCAAGAAATATTCAAAATTTTGAGAAAGTACAACATGAAGCTTAACCCAGAGAAATTTGCCTTCAGAGTTGGCTCGGGTAAGTTCCTCGGCTTTATGGTGTCGAATCGGGGTATTAAAATTAACCACGATAAGATCAAGGACATCAAGAATATCATGATCGTGGATAGTGTGAAGGTCGTGCAAAGGCTAATAGGACGAATAGCCACCTTGGGTTCATTCATTTTGAGATCATCATATTAGAGTCATAGGTTATTTTCTTTTCTCAGAAAGAAAAAGGATTTCGCATGGATGTCGGAATGTCAGTAAGCCTTAGAAGAATTGAAGCAATATCTATCAAGCCCGCCTTTGCTTCACACCCCGAAGGTGGATAAAAATCCTTACTTATATTTGGTAGTATCCGATATAAAGGTAAGTGGTGTACTAGTTCGAGAAGAGAAAGGTACGCAATTCCCTGTTATTATGTGAGCCGAACTTTAGGAGATCCTGAAACTAGATACCATCACTTAAAAAAACTAGCACTTGCATTGATAAGCGCATTTTGAAAACTAAAGCCATATTTCCAATGTCATCCATATGTGTATTAACCACTTACCCCCTTTGAAATGTTTTGCATAAGCCCGAGCTATCGGGCTGGTTGGCCATATAGGCCGTCAAACTTAGCGGGTACGATATCGAATATCAATCCCGAACGACCATCAAGTCTCAAATCCTATCTGACTTCATGGCCAATTTTACTCTGACCCTCATACCCGATGTGAGCACGTGATTTTTACCTTATATTTGAGTTATTCCCATAAAAATTCAAAATAAATAATTTTTCCTTATTTTTACGATTTGTGTGTTAATTCATGTTAAATCATATAAAAAAAATACAAAAAAAATATGCATTTGCATTTAGAAAATTAATTTTGCTAGTATGTATTAATTCATTTTAGAACAATTAAAGAAAAATAAAAATAGCATCTTAATGTTTTAATTGAGAATTACTATAAAATAGATATCAAATAAATTTTAGGAATTAATTAGTTTAACAATTTAATAAAATCATAAAATAAAGCAAAAATACAAAAAAAAAAAAATAAACAAAGGAAATAAAAAAAGAGACACGCAAATAGCGTGTCTCTATCTTATACTCCTCCCCTTCAATATACACACATCGTGAGAGACAGAGAGGAAACAGAGAGAGCATACAAGATATAGAGAAAAGCAAAAGAGCTGCCGATTTTTCAGAACAAAAAACGAGACCCTCCCTATCGGAAAATCCCTCACACTTAACGACCATACCTGTGAGCACTCATAAAGCAGCATTTTCTAGAGATCGAGTGCAGTGGCACATTTACGTTATACGTACGTGTGTAAAAAAAAAGGAGGTGTGACAGCTCTGGCGACTCTGCTGGGGATAAGTAACCCAGAACTTCGGTTCAGGGTTTAAGAATTCGAGCTCAGTTAAATTGCTGTTTTTGCTTATATCTGATTTTATTATTATTTTGATTAATGTGCTACACGTTTACCGCTTTGATATTACGTGAACTGTATATATAAAAACTGTGCCGAAAACCCTTCTCTTCTTATCTCCGGGGATGTGCTTACTGGTTGAGACTCCCCTTTCCGTTAGTGTCAATACCAAAAATAAGAAAAAGAGGCCGGATAAGTTACAAAGCCGATTGACTCCGCGGGTCACCGGTACGTAGCCCCCTCCTCGATCCGAGTTGTCCGCTCGGGTACACGGTCTAGTACCATTGAAAACATCGGGATATTGAGCCTAGATTTAGGACGTTTATTTGCATCATATCTGACTTAGGGGACTCAACACAGGGGTTGGGTCCGTCTAGGACAGGTAACCCGGTAACCAAAATACCGAGCATATTATATGTTGCATTTATTTGTCCTATTATGCTGATTGGCTAAATTCCTGAAAACAAAAAGAGAGAAATTTTAGATATCAAAATATTGTCGATTGCTTGAAAAGAAAATTTGAAAAATAGGTAGAACAATTTTGTTGAAATAGTTGGTCAAATAATCTGACCGAACTACGCAGGTTTGATTCTCGCCATTAGGTGGGATACGTAGGCAACCCTCATCGGGTCCAACCACCCCTTTAAAATATCAAAAAATGTGTGTTTAATTTTGTCAATAAAATCAAAGTGATGCCATTTTTGCAAATAGCCGAATGTTCCGAAAGGACGCCGGAAGACTGTTTTTGCAAAAATAGCCACTTTGAATATTTGTAAATAATTTTGGACACAACCTTGAAATATTCCCTCGCGGAAATGTTGAAAGGTCGTAGCCGCAAAATCAAGTTTGGGTTACCACCCCTTTAAAAAATCAAAAAAAAAATATGTGTTTAATTTTGTCAATAAAATCAAAGTGACGCTGTTTTTGAAAATAGCCGAATGTTCCGAAAGGACGCCGGAAGGTTGTTTTTTGCAAAAATAGCCACTTTGAATCATTTTTAATAATTTGCGGGCACAACCTTGAAATATTCCTTGTGGAAATGTTGCAAGGCCATAGCCGCAAAATCAAGTTCGGGTTCACACCCCTTTTGCAAAAAATAACCAAAAAATGTCAAATTTTTTATTTTGTTATAAATAAGTCGGGTGATGCTATTCTTGCTTAAAATAAGCCGAATGTCCCTCAAAAGGACGCCGGAAGGCCGTTTTTGCAAGAATAGCCACTTTGAGTCATTTGTAAATAATTTTGGACACAGCCTTGAAATATTCCTTCGCGGAAATGTCGAAAGGCTGTATCCACGAAAATCAAGTTTTGAGTCATCACTCAACTTTACAAAAATAACCACTTTATCAAATAAGCCATTACATGGCCGGAAATTTTGCTGAAATAGCCACATTTTTGCATTTTAACTTCCTCGGTCTTGTGTTGGCCTATGTCGATGCTGAACGATGCCCCATAGGCCCCAGGATAAAATTTTAAATTTGCATCTTCTTAAATAAAATTTTGCAAAAAGAGCCACTTTGTCTAAATAAGCCATTATATGGCCAATTTATGAAAAATAGTCTTGTGTTGGTTTATGGTGATGCCGAACGATGCCCCATGAGCCACAGGATAAAAAAATTTCAAGTTTATTTTTCTTAAACAACATTTTGCAAAAAATAGTCACTTTGTCAAATAAGCCATTATGTGGCCAATTTTATAGAAATAGTCATAATTGACACCAAAAAATATTTTTATTCTTGTAGAAATCTCCTACACAAGTTTGTAGTTGGAGTCGGCTTTTATATTTTTCCTTCAAAGAAAAAGAAAAAAAAATAAAAAAAAATAAATAAACATCTCTTTATTTCTTGCATTAATTTGCAAGAACTACGCTCGGTCTGATTCATGCGGGGTCATGATACGTAGGCAATCCACATAGGATTCGACCATTTCCATAACCAAAAAGAAAAAAAAATGAAAAAACTACAAAAAAAAAGAGGGGAAAAATGAAAAAACCACAAAAAAGGGAAAAAGAAAAGAAAATAGCAGGAAAAAAAAAGGAAATCAATAAGTGGAATACCTTAACGCTAACCCGGTGGTTTCGTTTTGTTGATCCAGAAAGTCGAGGTGGTTGGTTGTGGTAAATTGGAAAGCAAGATCCAAGGAAAATGATAACCGGCATCGAAGCTATTACGAGTGCTCAAGAGACTCAGGGTCAGAAAATTCAACAAGGGTCTACTGTGGTTGAGGAAAACAGAGCATTGAAACAACAAATGACCAAAATGCGTCAAGCATGAGCCAATGGCCAAGGACATCCTTCTCATGAGTCACAATCTGCTATACAGCAAGAACAGTACCACTCTCCCGAGTACCACTCGTACTCGTTTGACCTTCCTGCAAACGTTGAGAAGCTTACCCGAAAGAATGTACAGGAAGAAATGGCCCAAAGATTGAAGAGATTAGAACAACGGCTGAAAAACATGCAAGAAATGGCGTGTCAAAAGAGTGTTGCCTTCAGAGATCTTTGTATGTTCCCCGATGTCCACTTGCCGCCTGGTTTCAAGGTTCCCAAACTGGAAAAGTATGATGGATGCGGAAACCCCATAGCCCACCTGAAAAGGTATTGCAACCAATTGAGAGGTGTGGGAAGAAAATAAGAATTGCTTATGGCTTATTTTGGGGAAAGCCTCTCGGGAGTAGCATCTGAATGGTTTTGGGATCAGGACGCATCTGGTTGGCACGTTTGGGATGATTTGGCACGGGCCTTTATCAAACAGTTTCAATACAATATTGACGTCACCCCAAACCGCATTTCCCTTTCTAAACCGAAAAAGAAACCAACTGAAAGTTTCAGGGAATATGCCATCAAATGGAGAGAGCAGGCAGTGAGAGCTAAGCCACCCATGAATGATCACGAGTTGGCCACTGTTTTCCTTCAGGCTCAAGAGCCGGATTACTTTCAAAACATGATATCTGCAGTTGGTCACTCCTTTGAAGAAATAATCAAAATGGGAGAAATGGTGGAAGATGGTCTTAAGACGGGCAAAATTATAAGTCAAGCAGCTCTCAAAAATGCGGCTCAGGATGTCCAAAGTGAATTTAGTGATGTGTATGGGAGTGATGAAGAAATCATGATGATGTCAGGGTCGAGAAGAGGTCATATGAGAACATCTCAAAGGTATACACAACCTCATCAAGTTTTCCATGACCCTCTTAAGCATTACTACCCGCCTCGGAACCCTCCACACTCTGTTGATCCAGTCCAGTATGTTGCTCAATCCTCAAAACACCCAAGAAAGCGAGCCCGAACATCACAAAATCTTTACCAGCCTCCGCAAAATTTTCAAATACCCTATAACCCACATCCAAGCCAGGGGTATGGAAAGGAACAGAAGTTGAAAGATAATTTTACACCAATAGGAGAGTCCTATGCAAGCTTGTTTGAGAAGTTAAAACGACATAGCGTGATTGCACCCATCCCTCCAAATCGGGTGGACCGACGTGCGAGAAGTTTTGACTCATCCAAAAGGTGTGAATACCACTCCAATGCCCTGGGGCACGATGTTGAAAGTTGTCGGGATTTGAAAAGAGAGATAGAAAGAATGATTCAGGAAGGAATAATTGCGGTCCAAGGCAGTGGCATCCAAAACATTGCACAGAATCCTTTACTTGCACATAACGGAGCACATTTTGTGGGAATGATGCCCGGTGACGTGGGTGATGAAAATCTTCTTGGGAGGTCAACTGAAGTTGAAGATATTGAAACAGAAAGTGATCTTGGCAACATTAATGCAGAATTCAGTGGCTAAGATGCCATGCTTGTCAATTGGGAAGGTGCTCCAACTCTTGGAGTTTTGGTAGTATTATTTTGATGTCATTTCTGTTACCCGGGTTATTTTAGGGTTGTAATCCGGACGTTGTCTTGAGAGTCAAAACCCTTCTATCTTTGCTTTGTTTAGTAATAAAAATTGTTTAGTGCCGTCTAGGTTTGTAATTCTAGTCTAGTTTGTTCGTTTTGTTCCAACCCACCGGTTTAGTACAACTCTTTGTTTCCCATCATTCCTAGTCATTCCATTTCTGATCACTTTGCATTTCTTCTCATACTGACTTTAGTAACATGACATGCACATAATTCTAAGCCTGGTTTTTAAAAGTCAATAAAATAATGATTGAAGATGTAATGATACTCGGAAGAAATAAAAACATATTGGAATACTGTGAAGCCGGAATCAAGTGAACATTGGGGAAAGCGTTACATAAAGAAATGCCTTAGAAATGCATCATCAATTCAAAGCCAAAGGCAAAAATACCCCAAAGATAATGAACCATTCGTGGTATCGAGATTGTTGCCTAATGGCACTGAGAATCGTCAAATACCGAAGGCAAATATGTGAATCGATCGAAATGTGTTTAAATGTGTAATTTGTACTTGGTAGGTCTCAAAGATTGGAATGACGAAGGCATTTTATTCGGCTATCTAAACACTTTATCCATTGTTATCCCTTCGAGCCTTATTATATTTTCTTTCATATCCCTCTTTCGGAATCAACAACAAAAATTGAGGATTGAGCGGGGAAATCAAATGGAGAAACAAAAAAAAAACAAAAGAAAAGAAAAAAAAAGGGAGAAAAAGAGAAGAAAAAAAAAGAAAAAAGAAAAAGAAAAAGAAAAAAAGAAATCGGGAGAAGTCAAGATGCAACAATGAATACGGACGTAGTCCGAACTACGTTTGACTTGATCCCGAAAGGGTACGTAGGCAGCCTCTCTGAGGTTCAGTCACAATAAAGAAAAAATCCGAAAAAAAATCCCCCAAGAGGGAAACTGGGGCAGAAGTTATGTTTGTTGAATAAATAAGATTCCGAAAGTTGTAATTTTAACCCACGATGAAATATTTTTGAGCCTTTATATCATTTTTTCTATATCCCATCCAAAAGCCGGCATTACGGTCCAAAGGAAGACCTTCTGATCAATCTTCAAGAAATGCCGAGTCAAACGAGCAAAGGTGAATCACATCAAGGCAACACTCCAATTCAAACGAAGGAGAATGAAGAACTCAAGATAACGAGAGCCACCACGAGACTCCGAGATGAGAGAAATCAAAATGAGAGAGTCTTATCGGTGAAAACCCTCACGGGCACCATAAGGCGATAGCGAGTTGAGAGAAAGAGCAAATGAGAGAGGCTTGATGGTGAAAACCCTATGGGCACTACAAGTCGACTAAGGATCAGATTAAAGAAATGAAGTGTTGAAGACCGGTTTCACGGCAGAACTTACAACAAGAGTTGAACATCAGATTTGCTATACAAAGAAGTCTGGAGTGCATGTTAAGGTTGCTAGAGTCGGTATTCACATCCGATAGGTCATTCTTCCGTAGGTCTCTTGTTAGGAATTATGTTTTCCTTTCTTTCTATTCTTCATACCTTGATTTATCCTCCCTCTTATTGAGTCTGTCGGGTCATAACAAGTATAGAAATGATTTCAAAATTTACCACCAAGCTTTCCAATTACACAAGATGGGATTTGGCCAACACGACAATTGTTGTAAGTCAGGAAAAGACAAGGCCAGTGCTTTAAGCCAAAAGAGCAACATGTGCAATGGATCGGGCAACAATAAAAATGTTTGGGGTTCATGCAAGACGCAAAGGTCGGCAAAGTGCCAATTCGAGAAAATATAACAAATGGAAATATGGGAGTGTATTATGACAAAAGAAAGAGCCAGTCAAGAAACACCCAAGGTTGTCTAGTGAAATAATTGAAGAAATCATAGACTTCAAGATCGGAATTGCGGGAACCGTCAAGAAAGGAACAACATACATGCCGTAAAGAAGGCGGGTTTCGAACAAAGAAAGAATGAAAAGAATAGTCGGTGAACAGGCCAAGCATTCAAGTGGAAAGCAAGTTCAAGGCCACAACCAACCACCGCATTTTTAAACTGACTCTTTGCTTTGAAACAGGAGCAAAAGATAGGGTCAAACTGGGGCAGGAAAAAATTTTCTGTCATCGGATAATCATCCGAAGAGCATGAATGTGAATACAATTGTTTTTGGAGATGAACAATTCAAGTTGAAAGGTAAATGAAGCAAGTATTGGAGTGAGATACAATCTTAGTCTGTTGAATCTTTCTCCCAAGATAAAAGTCTTGGTCTGATGAATTTTTCATCTAAGATAAGAGGATAAAATCTTAGTCTGTTGAATCTTTCTCCCAAGATAAAAGTCTTGGTCTGATGAATTTTTCACCTAAGATAAAGAGATAATGCAATGTGAAAAAAAAAAGGAAGGCAGAAGCCAATGAAAGTAGAAGTTGGAAAAGGAAATGAAGGCATAATTTGAAACAAAAAGGAAAGGCATAATTTGAAAGGTAAAATCAGAAGTTTGGAAAATAAAGAAAGTTAAAAGTTGAAAAGAAAGAAAAGTTTGTTGAATGTGAAAGATTTAAGAAAGTCTGAATTGCAAATGGACCCAGTCTGATGAATTATCTCCTGGAGTCATAAACTCAGTCCGATGGATAATCCTCCTGAGACCATGCAAATAAATAGACCCAGTCCGAAGATTTATCTTCTGGAGTCGTAAACTCAGTCCGATGGACAATCCTCCCGAGATTACATTGAAATGGACATAGTCTAGTGAGAATCAGAATCTTAGTCTGTTGAAATTTTCTCCTAAGATGAAATCTTAGTCTGATGAATTTTTCACCTAAGATAAAAGTAGAAGTTGGAAAAAGAAATGAAGGCATAATTTGAAATGAAAAGGAAAGGCATAATTTGAAAGGTAAAATCAGAAGTTGGAAAAGAAAGAAAGGTAAGAAGTCGAAAAGAAAGGAAATTTTTTTTGAAATTGAAAGATTTAAGAAAGTCTGAATTGCAAATGGACCCAGTCTGATGAATTATCTCCTGGAGTCATAAACTCAGTCCGATGGATAATCCTCCTGAGACCATATAACACAGAAAATAGACCCAGTCTGATGAATTATCTCCTGGAGTCATAAACTCAGTCCGATGGATAATCCTCCCGAGATTACATTGAAATGGACATAGTCCAGTGAGAATCAAAATCTTAGTCTGTTGAAACTTTCTCCTAAGATTAAATGTCTTAGTCTGATGAATTTTTCACCTAAGATAACCTTCAGTCAAAGTAGCACAAGTTTTAGTTTCATGCATTTTTAATTTCTGTTAGGCGCCCACCTTCTAATACGGGAATACATTTCTGCATTGCACGTTTAATCTCTATTAGGCGCCCACCTTCTAATACGGGAATACATTTCTGCATTGCACGTTTAATTTCTGTTAGGTGCCCACCTTCTAACAAGGGAATACTTTTCTGCATTGCACGTTTAATCTCTGTTAGGCGCCCACCTTCTAACAAGGGAATTCTGCATCGCATTGCACGTTTAATTTCCGTTAGGTGCCCACCTTCGAATACGGGAATACTTTTCTGCATCGCATGGCATTTTACTTTAAGTTTTAATTGATGTTGAAGTTTTAAATTGTTGTTGAAGTCGGGGTGCCCGCCCGAAGAATGGAATGGCAATTTAATTTCTGTTAGGTGCCCACCATCTAATACGGGAATACTTTTCTGCATTTTGCATTGCACGTTTAATTTACGTTAGGTGCCCACCTTCAAATACGGGAATACTTTTCTGCATTCGCATTGCACGTTTAATTTCTGTTAGGTGCCCACCTTCTAATACGGGAATACTTTTCTGCATTTGCATTTCATACATGTCTGCATTTAAAAAAAAAAAAAAAAAAACTGAAAATGAAATTCCGACATTCAATAACATGATGTGCCCAGTCACCATACTGGGGCAGAAAAATCTTTCTTTGGTTGTTTATTTTGTCACAAGCAGAGGTCCACCTGGAGAATGGACGAAATATTGAAGAAGTTGAACAAGTTCAAGGCAATAACAAGAATGCCGGTGAAAGAGAACATACAAGTCAAGGCAAGAACAAGAATGCCGGTGAAGAAAAGTTGAACAAGTCGAGGCAATAAAAAGAATGCCAGTGAAAGAGAAATACAAGTCAAGGCTCAGCAACTAGGAGCCCACATGAAAAAAAATGAGCGCACTATCTTGATCCAAAAGCTAAAGAAGATTGAACCAACACCTGCGGCTAACAAGCATCAAGATTCAGATCAGGATCCGCATGAAGCACCAACCAACTCAAGATCAAGCTTTAGAAGACTCATAGATAGGAATTTTGTAACTCGTAGCTGATAGGTTTAGTTAGTCTTTTTCAATTTTGATGTAATAACGGGACAACGGACGGAGCCTCGGACGGAACCTCGACTCTCAACCTCGATACTCCATCACTCCCGAACTACACTGACCTGATTCCTGTTTAGCCCAGGATATGTAGGCAACCTCTGAAGCAGGGTGCGGTTAAAGCTTTTCGAAAATGCTTCACAATGGAATACTCGAACGGGTAAAAATCGTTCATAGTTGCTCACTTATCTTTGCACGAAAACTCTTCGTGTTCCCGAGCAAAGAGGGGCAGCTGTGAGCACGTGATTTTTACCTTATATTTGAGTTATTCCCATAAAAATTCAAAATAAATAATTTTTCCTTATTTTTACGATTTGTGTGTTAATTCATGTTAAATCATATAAAAAAAATACAAAAAAAAAATATGCATTTGCATTTAGGAAATTAATTTTGCTAGTAGGTATTAATTCATTTTAGAACAATTAAAGAAAAATAAAAATAGCATCTTAATGTTTTAATTGAGAATTACTATAAAATAGATATCAAATAAATTTTAGGAATTAATTAGTTTAACAATTTAATAAAATCATAAAATAAAGCAAAAAAAAAAAAATAAATAAACAAAGGAAATAAAAAAAGAGACACGCAAATAGCGTGTCTCTATCTTATACTCCTCCCCTTCAATATACACACATCGTGAGAGACATAGAGGAAACAAAGAGAGCATACAAGATATAGAGAAAAGCGAAAGAGCTGCCGATTTTTCAGAACAAAAAACGAGACCCTCCCTATCGGAAAATCCCTCACACTTAACGACCATACCTGTGAGCACTCATAAAGCAGCATTTTCTAGAGATCGAGTGCAGTGGCACATTTACGTTATACGTACGTGTGTAAAAAAAAAGGAGGTGTGACACCCGAAGTGAAGAAAGAACTCCTACTAAGGTCGGGTACATTATTGAGGGTATGGACCCTTAATTTTTACGAACGGTGCCTTGAATGTGAAAGGGTCCGAGCTTGCATTGTCTTAAAGCCACCTACAGTTAGCGCCATTAGGCAATCTATCAAAACTTCTTGGTTGACTAATAATGAGGCCGAGTATGAGTCCATGGTTTCAGGTCTCAAACTAGATAAAAGCTTGGGAGTAAAAGTCATTGAAGCAAAGTGCAATTCATTTTTGGTGGTAAACCAAGCAGACAAAAGTTTTAAAGTTCGAGAGGATAGAATGCAACGGTACTTGGATAATCAATAGGTAACTTTGCACTGCTTCAAGGAGTGGACTTTAGATCATGTGCCTCAAGAACAAAATAGCGAGGTTGATGCACTTGCTAACTTGGGATCCTCGATCGAAGAAGATGATATCGTCCTAGGGACTGTCATCTAGTTATCGAGGTCTGTGGTTGAAGAGGGTCATGCCGAGATAAATTCAACAAGTTTAACTTGGGACTGGAGGAATAAGTATATCGATTATTTGAAAAATAGAAAACTCCTATAGGACCACAAAGAATCGAGGGTCCTACGAAAAAAGGCTGCTAGGTTCGTATTAGATGAAGATGGAACACTGTACATGAGAGTGTTCAATGGTCTATTGGCAGTATGTTTAGGGTCGGGGGACATGGATTATGTTTTATGAGAAGTCCACGAAGGTACTTGTAGGAATCACTCTGGTGCCGAGTATTTGATTCACAAAATTATTAGAGTAGGTTAATACTAGGACAACATAGAAAAAGATACTAAGGAATTTGTCAAAAAATGTGATAAGTGCTAGAGGTTTGCATTGATGATCCATCAGCCCAGGGAATAACTCCACTAAGTCTTGTCCCCGTGGCCATTCATGAAATGAGGAATAGATATAGTAGGCCCTCTACCAACGGCCCCATATAAAGCTAAATTTATTTTGTTTATGACTTATTATTTTTCTAAATGGGTAGAAGCACAGGCCTTCGAGAAGGTCAAAGAAAAATAATTTATTGACTTCATTTGGGACCATATCATATGCCGATTCGGGATACCTGTCGAGATTCCATGTGACAATAGAAAACAATTCATCGACAGCAAGGTGATGGGGTTCCTTGAAGCACACAAATAAAAATTATCTTATCAACACCATACCACCCAACTGGAAATGGACATGTCGAGTCCACAAACAAAACTATTATTCAAAACCTTAAAAAAGGTTGGACAATGCGAATGGAAAATAGAGAGAAGTTCTACCCGGGGTCCTTTGGGCATATCGAACGACATCGAAGTCTTGCACGGGGGCTACTACGTTCTCTTTAGTATATGGCTCTGAGGACTTTATCCCTATCTAAGTCGGAGAACCCAGCGCCAGGTTTTGACATGTATCAGAGGAATCAAATCACGAGGCTATGAATACTATCCTTGAGCTATTAGATGAAAAACGAGAAGCAACACTTGTTCGAATGGCCGCGCAGAAGCAAATAATCGAGATATATCAATAGAAGGACCAACCTTCGACACATCGGAATTGAGAACTTAGTTTTACGAAAAGTCACTTCAATAATTGAGACCCGGATGAAGGGAAACTGGCCCAATCTTCAATCAACCTCGAATACTGGGGGACATCACTTTCGGAGGTCATAGTTTTTAGGAATATACTTCACGCCTAAGAGGACCTTGATAGGAGAACTTTTTAATGGGCCAAATGGTCAAATGAACCATGTCTATATAGAATAATCAAGCCACGATGAAAAAACATGTACGCATGTATCAATTATTCATAGAAGCATTCCTTTTATATCAAAACACTTTGTGTCTCAAAGAAGTCTACTATTATACGAGCTCTACACTTACAGTTCTATGAGAACACCCCGAATACTCGGGGATTGTTATTGATACTCAACACATCCGAGTCATAAAGAACTCGAACTCATAAGACCTCAAAGAAGCATCCCCTCTATAAAAAGGGCAAGGCCACAATACATTCGGACTAACCTTTCGAACAAGTTCGAAAGGTTATCGAGAAACAAGTTCAAGAGACATATCCGAAGGCTACGACCATATTAAATACTGCGGTTATAGAAAAAGCTATGTCCATATTAAAGATTACATTCATATAAAAAAAGGCTATGTCCATATTAAAGACTACAATCATATAAAAGGCTACAACTGAAATAATGTGGCTCGGAGACGTCCGACTTTCGCCATAAATTAAAGGCCTTCAAACACTTTGAAAAAACCGATTAGATTAGGCTACCCTCGACAAAATAAGAAAAAAAAGGGCTTCGATAAAATCAACCATCAAATAAGTTAAAAGCTTCTATAACATCAGAATTTGGAAAAACCCCAAGTGGTATTCGACTATGTTTAAATAAACAAATTACTAATAAGGTTCCGATCCATTGAACCTTCGAGAAACCCAATAGGTACAAAAAATACATGCTAAGGCATAGATAAATATTCACTAAGTCTTTTAGCCGAAAAGAGGAAAAAGTTATAGTTGCTTTAAAGGCCGAACTGGCCCAACTTAAAGAGCCTAAGGGTCGATATAAAAGATCCTAAGGCCAATATAAAAGAGCCTAAGGGACGATATAAAAAAGCCTGAGGGCCACAACATATAGGGTTTGAGAGATTGCTCTCATTCAACTCGAACTCAAGAGTCCCATTATCCCGAGCTCGCACCAAATCAACTTAAGCATATCTCTAAGACTAACAAAAACCTTAATAGGTATTCTATTCTAAGTCCGAGGATCCCACACTGATCATTAAAAAACCTAAGGGTTGTTATATTCAGAATCCGAGCCAAGGTTCACTTGATTATTGAAGTTATCAAACTTTTCACAAAATAAAGACAATGCGGAATCAAAGATGAAGCAAAGGAATTCCTATATGTTTACAAAATATATTTACAACACCCACGAGAGGCCCTTACAAAAACAAAGAAACAAACAAAGAACATAATCTATTTCAAGGCTACATCCTCGGAGGTAACATCCTCAAGAACTGCACCCTCGGGAGCTCTATCTTCGGGAAACTTGATGATAGGCTATAATTTCATATTTGAGTTGCTTATTACACTCGAATTTACTGCACTTTAATTGAGTTTGAGCTTTGATCGCTAGTATTTTGTACTAACAATGTATTTTATGCCTTGTAGGAGTGATTCCGAGCTATATAGATGTTATAGAATAAAATTAAGTGATTTGGAGATTTGAAGTCTGAGTAAGAGCTCAAGAAATTAAGCCGGGATCGGTTTTGGGGGACAAATTTGATAGTTACATATGAACGAAGAGTCGAGAAGGCATATCAAATTAAGACAGGATTGGTTTTGGGGGTCAAATTTGATAGTTACGTATGAACGAAGAGTCAAGAAGGCATATTGCGCACTGTCTTGCAAATTAGACATAACTTTTTGCTCAGAACTCTATTTTGGCTCCACAATATATCGTTGGAAAGCTAACTCAAAGGGATAAAACTTTAATATTTTACATTTTTCCAAATTCCAAAGGAACAGGGTGAAAACACGGTCGAAACCGCGACCGCAGAGCTGAGACGGGATGAGGCAGTGTCTTCCGCGGTTCACCGCGGCCCTGACCGCGGCCGCGGTAGTCTAGAAGTGAAATATTGTTCTTTTTCACGTATGAGAAGGTATATTTATTTGGGTCCGAGCCTAATTGGTATATATACATGGAAAAATAGTATTTTTTAGGAGAGGGACATATTTTTGACACATATTTGACCTAAGGAGGTAGAGACACAATAATAGCAAGGCAGGAAATTGTTCCACAAGTTTTTTCTTCTTCTTCTTATTTTTCATTGATGGTTATGACTTTTTGTATTGTAATTTTACATACTATTATAAATAGCTAATTTGTTATCTAAGGTTTTGGTGAAACCCATTGGGGATGAATTGGTTGTTATATTAATATAGTTTTGAGTTGGTTGTTAATCTCTATTTATTCAACTACGTTTTGATTTTGGTTAATTGAAAGGATCCTCAATTAGCCGTTCCTATTTATTATGTATCTTCTTGAGAGAGAGTGCATGTTTAGGTAGTTGTTTGAACAACATCACTCCCGGAGTATAGACGAGAGTCATAACCGAGGATTTAGAGGTTGGATTATAGATAACGATACCTCGGGTGAAATCTAAGTAAACTGTAATGCGAATCTTGCTAGCGTAGCTTGAGAGAGTACGTCTGTAAATTATCATAATTGCTTGAGAGAGATTTATGATAGCTAGAGAGTTCATGACTGATATAGGCAACTAAGTCAAAGCTATAAGAAACATACAACTAAGGAAATCAACAACGAGGAAAACTATTACCTTAGACCTTTATTCCAATTGTTTATAATTCAAGCATAGTTAGTTTTCAGTTGTTTATTTATTTTCAAGCTTGTCTTCTTGGTGATATTAAACAGATGCAGCTAAGCCTTAGTTCTTTGTGGGATTCGACTTCAAACTTTTAGACCGGATTATATTTGCAGCGACCGCTTATCCTTTTTAGGACTAGAGTTGGGCATGATCAAATTTTGGCGCCATTGCCGGGGAACTAATGTTGTAGTTGTAGTTGTATATATTGCTAAGTTTCGAGTTCGAACTTTTATTTTGTTTTCTTTTTTTGTAATTTTTTTTTTTGTAGATATTGATTAGAGAAACATGAAATCTTGGAATTATGGAAATTTAGGTGCAGATAATTCTACTATTGATCTCCATACATCTTGTGAAGGAAACCACCCGTGGAAAATTTTTCAAAACATTCCTAAGAGAGAGTTATGTACACCAACTCAATCTTATTTACGGATTGTGTGTGGTGGTAAAAGGGGCCACCTTCGTGGTTGTGCTTATATTTCTTATTTTCCCCCAACCCCTTACTATGATGGTTCTACTTTTTCTTATGAAGTTAATAGGAATAAAGAACCCAGGAATGCGGACCTGAAGGAGCTCAATGATATGCTAAAGTGCCTTATGGAACCAAACAATGAGAAACAATTGTACATAAAAAGGCAAGAGGCAACTATTCACAAGTTGGAGGCTTAATTGAGTCAAATGGTTGAAGCCTTTAATGCTCAACAAGCCAATATTGAGGATAGCAGCCAAGAAGAGCATGAATTTGAGGTATTAATTGGGGAGGTCATAGTAGAACATCAGTAACCTAACCAACTACAATTTGAGGATGTCAATGTTAAAGAAGTAAGACTAGAGTCAACCAAGGACTTTGAAGATACAAATTTTATTGACTCTAGTATCATTGATGCTGAGGATGTTGAAAGTCCTGAAGTTCATGTGTTTAAGCGCATTGGTCCACACTCCAAGCATTTTTCCACATTATATTTGGATGATGATATGGAAATAGAGTCATCCAAACCAATTGAAGAAGTCAAGAAATGAGGAACAAGATACATATATTCTGGCATTCTTCTTGCTAGAAAGTCACGATTACATACCTCATACAAAGGCCAAGGAGTGCAGAATATTACATTATTTCCTTAGGCCAGCGAGATTCGTTCCACCTCCCCATGACCATAATTATAAGCTTGAATCAAAACTTGGGGTTCAATTCATAAGCTCGAGGTGGAGGCAAAAGTGATTCGCGTCGTGTCGAGACGTTAAATCAAGCGCTTGTTGGGAGGCAACCCAACTTTATTGCTTTCTTTTATTTATTTTTTATTATTTTTAATTATACTATTTTTGTAGTGCCAGTTATTATTTTATGGGAGCATAGAAATCAAAGGTATTGGGAGGATGCAACAACAAACCAAATGGTTGGAACTAAGTGTGAGGTACCCGCACAAAGGACTAAGCTTGGGAGAAGTCTGAGTACCCCATGAGTTGTTAGTTTTCGGTCTTTGGCCTACCAAGGAGTCTCTTTAACCTTTTTATTAGTTATGGTGTGCTTTGGGGACAATGCACAATTTTAAATGTGGGGTGAGGAGATTGTCTGGGTGACTTTCTATGCTATTTTGGTTGTGTTAGTTTAATTAAATATTTCTTTTAAATAGAAAAGATTGGACTTTTCCCGATGATGAATATATTAGATATTCTTTTGAGGGATTTAAGTCTAATAAAAAAATAAAATAAAAATATTTTCTTTTGTTAGGTAGTGTAGCAATTCCCACTTATTTTTTTTGTACCACGGTTCTTTTTCAAGGGTTTTATTTGAACCGGGTGTAGTTAGTTTTTTTTGGGAGTAGGAGCCATTGTGTTGTGTTTTGAATTGAAGCAATATCTCTTGACGTTGTTATGCCTTGAGAATAGTGAGTACTTTGGTTGACGCTTATGCTTAATTTTTGACTCTTGTAGAAGTACTTTAATTGTATTATTTTAACTTTGCATAACTGCTTTGACTAGGGTGTTTATGAATCCAATCCTGAGCGAGTTATTGCCATGTGTGTGTAAGATTTTGCGTTATTCAATGCATTACATTTGATGCCTAGAACTTGCCATGTGTGTTTGCAAAGCGGAATGGTAGTGTTGTTCAGTCTTGAAAGTGATATAGGCGTTTTCTTGTTGAGCCAGATATGTATATTTTACCCACCTAATTGTTATGTATCGTAGTTAACCTCTTTGATCTTGTAATCATTTTTTTTTGGCAACCACATTACAAGCTTTACCCATTTGTTTGAATTAACCATCTATTTGAACCTTTCACCTCTCATGAGCACTTGAATTATTATGAACTTTGTAAAAGTTAAAGTGTGGGGTGGTTGGTTTGGCTTTTGAGTGGAACTAATTGAATAAGGAGAAAGGTGCATTGTTTTGAAAAAGGAAGATCCACTTGAATTGAAAAAAAAATATAGTTGGATTGTTGTGAAAAAAAACCTTGATAAGTGGTGGCTCTTGACATAAGTGTGCCTAAAGAAGAATGGGATAATTTACATTGATGTGAAGGTGGAATTTTGGTTTGATATAAGTATTGGGTTTAAATGTTAAAATGTATGTATTAAAGGGCTTAGGGAGGTGTAGTCACTCTTATATCTAAATGTATCATACCCGTCCCGTATCCTACATTACAACCAAATAATGTCCTAATTGATCCAAGATTGAATGAGCTTGATTAGTGGAGTAGTACATCATGGGCAAGCTTATGGTGCATCTTTTGTGGCATATGAATGTTATTTTTGAGAGTGAGTGAATTCTTTCTATCTTGAGTTCCTAAGTGTTCTTAAATTTTATTGTGTAGAACTACTCTCTTTTGTTATGTGAGGGCACTGGATTCATGAAGGAAAAGTAATATCAGTGGCCTCTAAGTTAGAGTAGGTGAGTTGTGAATAATACGTGGTACTTGTGAGTCAAATCTTGAGGTGAAGATGTTACGGTTTTGTGCTTTAAATACTCTTGGTGTGATGATTTAGGAGAATTGTTTAAAAATATCGTGTCTATACAAAGTGTAGTTTGATTGCCAAGGACGAGCAATGGTTTAAATGTGGGGTGTTGATGATACGCTATAATTTCATATTTTAGTCGTTTATTAAACACTCGAATTTACTACACTTTAATTGAGTTTGAGCTTTAATCACTAGTATTTTGCATTAATACTGTATTTTATGCCTTGTACGAGTGATTTCGAGCTATAAAGATGTTATAGAATACAATTAAGTGATTTGGAGCTTTGAAGTCTAAGTAAGAGCTCAAGGAATATAGCTGGGATCGGGTTCGAGGGTCAAATTTGATAATTAAGTACGAACGAAGACTCGACAAGGCATATTCCTCACTGTCTAGTAAGTTGGACATAACCTTTTGCTCAGAACTCCATTTTTGCTCCACAATATATGGTTGGAAAGCTAACTCAAAGGACTATAACTTTAATATTTTATGTTTTTCCAATTACCAAAAGGAACAGGGTGAAAAACACAATCGAATCGCGACCCTGGAGCTGAGGCGGGATGAGGCAATGTCTTCCGCAGTTCACCGCGGTCCTGACCGCGGCCGCTGCAGTCTAGACGTGAAATATTATCTTTTTTCGCGTAGGAGAAGATATAATTGTTTGGGCCCGACCCTAATTGGTTTGTATACATAGAAAAATGATATTTTTGAGGAGAGAGACATATTTTTGACACATATTTGACCTAAAGAGGCAGAGACACAATAAGAGCAAGGCGGGGAATTCGTCAACAAGTTTTTCCTTCCTCTTCTTATTTGTTATTGTTGGTTATGAATTTTGATATTGTAGTTTTATATACTATTATGAATATTTAATTTTTTATCTAAGGTTTTGGTGAAACCCATTGGGGATGAATTGGTTGTTATATTAATATAGTTTTGAGTTGGTTGTTAATCTCTATTTGTTTAACTACGTTTCGATTTTGGTTAATTGGAAGAATCCTCAATTAGCCGTTCCTATTTATTATGTATATGCTTGAGAGAGAGTGTATATTTAGGTAGTTATTTGAACAACATCACTCCCAGAGTATAGACGAGAGTCATAACCCAGGGTTTAGAGGTTGGATTAGAGATAACGATACCTCTGGTGAAATCTAAGTGAACTATAATATGAATCTAGCTAGCGTAGCTTGAGAGAGTGCGTCTAGTAAATTATCATAATTGCTTGAGAGAGATTTATGATAGCTAGAGAGTTCATGATTGATAGAGGCAACTAATTTAAAGCTATAAGAAACATACAACTAAGGAAATCAACGACGGGGGAAACCATTACCTTAGACCATTATTCCAATTGTTTATAATTCAAGCATAGTTAGTTTTCAGTTGTTTATTTATTTTCAATCTTGTCTTCTTAGTAATATTAAACAGATACAGCTAAGCCTTAGTTCTCTGTGAAATTCGATTCCGGACTTTTAGACTGGATTATACTTGCAGCGACAGCTTATCCTTTTTAGAACTAGAGTTGGGCGTGATCAAACCTACTCCTACTCGGGGACTCCACCTTTACCTTCCCCGCCCTCGTAACCACTCACAACATATTCATCAACAAAAGAAATGAGAAACCTGGCATTGGTTTCCAGTGTCTTTGCTTGGGCTATTTCTTCAGTGAGGTCAAATCCTCGGGCATGGATTTCTTTGAGAGTCTCCCTCGGGGCTTGACACTTACCCAAATCATCACTTTGTTTTTCCAAGTCGGAGGCCTCCCTCAGCTTCTCCTGTACAGCCTCGACATCCGTTAAGTATACGTCGATAGTCTTATCAGCCATAACCTTCATTTTTTCAACTTCAGCTTAGCTTTTGCAACCCCGAACTCGGTTTTGACAAGATTTGCCTCTAGCTCCTCGATTTTCTTATCCTGGGCCAGGCTCTTCGCTTTAACGCAGCGGAGTTAAGTTTCAACCAAGACTAATTGGGCTAGAACAACTTCTTTATCGGCAGCAAGCTGATCCATGATCTCTTTCCATTGGTGGCAGTCAACCTTAACCTGATCGACCTCGAACCGAAGCTACCCTATCATCTCCAACTTCCGCCGCAGCCGAGACATAGAAGTGTTAGCCTCCGCAGTAAGGCTGAGAAGGCCATACTTTGTTAAAATCATAGTTACCTACCATCTAGCTCGACCTCATTTTTCCGAGCTTTGGCCAATTCAATCTGAAGGTCCCTGAGCTCCTCCTCCTTTTGGCTACAGAGGAGCCTCAGTGACTTCTCTTAACTCGATACCTTCCTGAGCTCATCCTTACATTGGATCAGCTCAGCCTTGAACTTGATGATGGCCTACACATGAAACAAAGACATGTCGGTCAAATGAAGGGGAAGAAAGACAAAATTATAACTATGAAAGTTAATGTTTACCCGAGAAAGGAGATGTTCAGCCTCTTCGAAGAAGGTGGATGCATCATTAAGGTCAACGTCATCGTCAACCCTAGTGAAAGAATCCCGAGAAAGGATCTTCTTCGAGAACCTTGCTCGGGTCGCAGAGCCCGAGCATCCTTTATTGCTTATTTGTAGTAAGATGGTAAAGAAGGCGAGTGACCCATTGTCACAGCCTCGAGCGCCTCGCTCGGGGCGCTCTAATTAGGTTCGGTCCTCCTAGCACTTGTACCCTCTAGTGTACTTGCTGAAGGAGGGGGAATGATCTCAACCTCCAGGGACTCGAGGGCTTTACCCAACTCTTTTTTTGGAGTTCCTCTACCACAATATGAAGTCTCAAGTTTGGAGGGCTAGGCGGCCTTGACCAGTGTCCTAGTTCGTGGCACCAACATCGTTTATTTGCCCTTATTTTTTTCATCTTCATAATATTGGGTGGTGGAATCCAAGTACGCGTGTACAAGCTTCCTCCTCGACTTTCGGGTAGGGGTCCTCTAGTCCTAGGAATCTTCGGCCTTCGAAGACCTCTTTCTTTTGTTGTCTTTCCTGATTTTGGAATCGAGGATGCAGTCTTTTCTCCAGGCGGGGCTAGCCTCATTTTGGTGACATCTCCGACGCCTTCTTGGTCTCATTTAAGAGACATCTCTGATGCCTGCACAAATAAACATAAATGAGATTGCACCACCTATAAAAGAAGAATATCAAAAACTTGAGAAGAGAATTTACCATGATGTTTGGCCTACCATTTTCCCCTGGATAATTTCCACCAATTACGCTCATCGTACGAGAAGGTTGTAGCTAACTTTCGGACCCGGTCCTCGAGGTCAAGGACTGCGTGGGACGTCCAAGTAGCGACTGTAGAAAGGGTAAAGGCATTATGAAATATGGAAGCAGAATATGAATAGATATTTGGAAAGGGAGTTCACTTACGATTAAAGTTACACCACTCCAGGAATGGCATCTTCCCCTAGGAATGACATCCGAAGTCCTCACTCTGATAAACCGGCTCATCCAGCCTCGATCTTATCATCGTCATTACTAGTGAAGAAAGCCTTTTTTGATCGACGTTGAAGTTTGATGAGCCCTCGAATTAATTAAAGCCGATACAGGCAAATGTGATGGTTGAGGGTAAACTCCAATCCTACGACCTTACCAGAAAAATAGCGCATCATGATCACAATGCGCCAAAAAGAGGGGTGGATCTGGACAAGGGTGACTTCATACATTTTGCAAAAATCGATCACTACCAGATCGAGGGGACCCAATGTGAAAGGGTAAGTGTAAATACTTAAGAACCCCTTCATGTGGGTACTGATGCTTTCCTTGGGGCTCGGGATCTGAATCACGACCTCGTGTCCACAATTGCAGTCCCTCTTCATGGCTTTGAGGTACTTCTTTGATATCGAACTAATATATCGAGATTCATATTCGCATCGACCTAGGATATCGAGGGGGATTCTCAACATTGAAATTCTTCTTTATTACACAAGGACCGGGGTGATTTTGTGAAGAGCCAGCGACACCATCGGTTTGGCTGACCGGGCAGTAGAAGAAGGCGATGCTATCTCTTATTGGGGAACTGTTTTGAAAGTTTTAGCCATAGATTTAAACTAAGGAGTATAGGGGTTAGCAAAGCGTGATGTTTTATGCGATCTTGGCGTTTTCCGGTGATCAGAGTAAAAGTGGCGAGAGGAGAAATAGATGAAGGGGAAAAGTGAGCAAAGTATATGCAATGAAGAGGTAAAGTTTTTGGTTCAAAGAAAAAACTCCATATTTATGGATGCGAGCCGACGGTTCTGCGACGCTAGTGGCCGACCATTACTGGCGTGCATTTAATGTTTTGGCAAAGCGAACCGACGGGACATTCCGGTCACTTCAAGCGCTTACGCCACAAGAGTGACATTAGCATAAGAGATTCCAGAGAATCGAGGTTCAAATCGTCTCTTGTCATTTTACTTTAAGAAACGCGGAGACTATCTGTATACGGTCGAAATCAGGTATGCCTGATTTCCCGGGTTTGAGGGTTCACTTTAAGCCCGAGTTCAGGAAAGGTCGAGTTCGAGCTCGATGGACCAGACTCGAGCTCGAAGACAGAGTGCACTGCCCGACGATTGAAGCATGATGGATACTGAAGCTGAGTATTCTCGACCACGAAATAATGCCGTTATGGATTCATAACAGAATAAACGAGATTCCTGCCATGTCCCCAAAATCATGGCGGAAATCCCGGACTAGAATTGTACAAATCCGTACTAGGCGGTTAGACAGTTGCCCCAATAAGATTCCTTACTATAAATAGGAATTTACCATATTTGGGTTCCCCTATTATATAAAGGGGATCCCAATTATTTGTAAAGAGGAACTAATCATTGCAACGAATATACTATCCTACTTTTCTCGCTTATTATTCATCGGAGCTGTCCTTTAACTTTATTGTTCTTGGTTCATCTCGAGGTCACTAAGCTCAATGTCGAAACTGCTTAAGTAATACTGGTTTGATTCAACTTCTATTATTGATATTGAACTAAATTACATATCTTTAAAATCACACATCAAATTTAATTGTTACTCGTATTTTCGAGGTAAATACACGTTCAACATTTCATCAAATTTTCTCGGAGTGCTCCGTTTTACTATACTTTTGTATTTTATTACTGACAAATTTTTCATTGTACTTTCTTCTATTTTTCATGTGGATCCTATCAACTAGGAGAGTCTTCATATTAATAAGACACTTGTTGTAGTTGGACTCAAGATCGACTAATGAGAGTGACTGATATAGATAAGCGATAACAGTTTGATCGTTCAATACTCTCCAAGAAGTGGTCAACAACTATATTGTAAACAATTATGTATAAATTAGAATTGGATAAAACAAAAAGAGTCCTTTCCTTAGAAAAAATAAACAATTATGTATAAGTTTAAAAATGCTTTTGTGAAGTGAAAATGTTTTCTTTGACGACTATAGGAAAAAAAGATTTGCAACTACTTTTCTGCCATGAAAATTGAACTTGAAATGAATATCGAATCCGAATTTCATAAGAAACGTATGATATATAGAAAATAACGATTTGATGAGAATATTGATCATAAAATCTCAAAATCTTTCGAAGAATCCTTTTGGAGTTGATTACTTTATACATAGTATACAAGGCTATTTTTTCACTTCAAAATAAATTTGAACAATTCGAAGTATATGAGAATATTTTTGGTTTTCTATTTAGCTGTAAAAACTAAAATCACTATATGATGGAAATTACCAAAATATTGCCTTAATCTTGAATTTTTCTTAAAGTATAATAATCAATTCAATATTGATGGTTTAGATTTATTTTTGGAATTAAAAATATTAAGAAAATAGTACATATAGAATATAACAGTTTAATTGATACAACCGGTCAAACAAAAAGCTATATTTATTATGGAATAATATTAATAACTCTTGTTACCGTCACTTCGGCGGAATTTTTAAAAAAAATTAAAATTGATATAATCTTACTTAAGATCAACAATGTCTCAAGAAAGGTTAAATGTATTAGCTATACTGTCAATTAAGAAAGACTTATTAGGAGTTACTGATTAAAAGAAAATTATTAATAACTTTATATCTAAGAAACGCTAGAAAAATAGACTTCAAGTAAATAAATAATTTTTTTCTAAAAAAAGTAAGCCCCCCTTCCTCCCGTAAAAGCTTTAGACTACATAACTCGTCCGGTCGCCTGGTCACCAATTTATTTTTGGCACGCCCATTAAGAAAATACTACTAAATTCTATACAAAATACCTAGTAACTAAACTACCCTTAATTAAATATTTAATGTGAGGAGTAAGAAATATTTTTAGGGATATGGACATAAGTGTAATTTTGTAAAAATAAATTGAATTCTTTCTTGATTATATAAATGGACACTTATTTTAGACCAAAATAATAAGCAAATTGATCACATATTATAGACCGGAGTGAGTAATAAAATAGGAATAAGATACAGCAAAATACAAAATTGATTGGTTGGCCAAATTAATTGCATTCGCTAGCCAAATGCGTATAAAATATGTATATTATATGTATACACAAAAATATATATTTTATCTGCTATTATTTTTGGGAGCGACTAAAAATATACATTTGGCCATTAAATATCACATGTTGGTTAAAATATCTGTCTTTTCTCTTTACACACATTCACTTGTTTGAAGTATTGTATAGATAGATAAAGATATGGTTCTCTTCCCAAAAATCTTCTTTCAAAGGTGTAGCCTAGCGGTCAATAAACTGGGTTAGAACATAGAGACAAAAAAATACTAGGTGATTCTTTTCATGTGTATCCTGTAAACTTAGTCCACGCAAGCTGTCCGAACACCACAGTTATCAAAATAAATATTGGACATGAGTCACTTCGCACCATCTACAATCATTCAACTCTGGTGTTCTAAACCATGATTAAACAAAAGCTTAGAGCCAAAGTGACAGTCTTTTCCAAAGGAAGATATCATCTAATAGTCCATGTAATAGTTTGCTTTATGAAATTTGATTCTCAATGACTCAAAAGATACAAAATGCTAGCTAGTTCTGGTCAATATACTGTATAACTTCATCTAATTATGATCAATATTGCCATGAAATCAGTAGGAAATCACTGAGCATACAACTACTCTCTCAAGAGATAGGTAGAACTCAACGCGGAAAACTCTATAAAGAGTAACCTCTCTTGTGCAGTATTAGGCATTCAATCACATTTGATATTGCTGAAAATCCTCCTGACGAACAAATTAGAGCCGATATACCCTACAGCACCTGGAGTTTCAAAAATCGAGTTAATGACAGCGAATATACGTATATCTATATTATATGTAGATATGTATATTGCATGTATGACCGCAATATACATATCTACACAACGCAGAACAGACCAACTAAATGGAACTAAGAGAACTTACCACATAGTGTGCTGAGACCAAGGCAGAACATCAGAGTGTAGCCAAAGTAAACGCTGGCCTGGAAAAGACCAAACATCCTAGTCTTTGCATAATAGTAATATATGGAATAGAGGTAGACATAAAAAGCAGTTGAACCAGCAGAGTAGAATGAAGTCCATTGCCAATGATAGTTCTCCGCGTTCAGCAAGAAATATGTTGCCACAATTGTCACGCAAACAGTGACGATGATCAGAATAATGAAAACGAGGAGCATAAATCCATACACATGGTAGTACACCTGTTGAGAATATCATCAAGGTTGTAAGTGGAATTACAAATCGAAAACACATTTCAAGTAAAATATAGCTGCACCACAGAAATATAAGTAGATGAATGCTTCAGAATCTCCAGCAACGTCAAGAAAAGATTAACCACGTCTATGCATAAGTGACCACATCCCGAAATTTTCACATATGGACTCAAATTACTAAGAAAGAAGAAATTAGTAAAGAGGGAAGATAAATCACCTATTACTAAAGAATCAAACTAAACGACTACTCATTAATGCATCTCTAAGATCTCTTTTCATTTGTGTTTATGTCTTTGCACACCTAGGTTAGTCTGTGTCCCTGCATGCAGTTATGTCTTGCATTTTTGAAAAGTGTTATTCACATATCAGTGCGTCAAAAATATGTATAGAACAGAGCTGCAGAGAGAGCGAGCAAATTAAAGTCAATTACTTACACGTATACTGTTACTTCTACGAACAAAATGAGATAAAGTGAGATGATTCTGCAAACTACTTACAAAAGATGATATCCTTTAAAAGATTCCATCAATTACAAATCTGAATGAAGATGTATCAACTATGACAGGCTTTAAAACAATAAGCTCTTCAATATTATATGCATATCCCAAATGGTAACACCTTGGCCAGGATTATAAGCATGTATTATTCATGCCAAAAAAAGGTTCTCAATAAATGAATATTTTATAACATCCTGTTACCTGGAAGTTCCGAAAGTTGAGGGATCGAGTAGTAAAACAAACGAGATTAAATATTGCTAAAAAGATGCAAGGAACAAGCAGCACGCGAGAAGTATCTCATGACAGGTTTCTCTAGATACCAAAAAGAATAATTACCATGTAGGTCCAGAAGGAAGAGAAGATGAAATACATCTCAATAAAAATGCTTCCAAAGGGAAGAAGACCTCCCACCATAGAAATTACAGATGGTTTAAGGTACCATTGCTTCTCAGGGATAGGACGAGGGATAGTCTTAACACGGCATGGATTGTTTGGCGTACCACTCCAGTTTCTTCCAACAACAGTACCAAGGAAAGTCAGGGGCAATGAAATAAAAGCCCAAATAAAAAAAACAACTACAATTGTGCCAAAGGGAATCGCAAGTAAGGATCCGTAAAATATGGCAATTGTGTTTAGGATGAACCCAACCCCAAAGCACAAAAAGGGGAAAAGTGATGCTGTAAGGACCATTGACTTTATCCAATTTTCACCTGAAAAGATTCAAAGAAGAAAACCCTTCAATTGATAAACGATCCATATGCTAAACACATAAATTTGATTATGCTAATCTCTCCTACACAAGGAAACAACTTATAGACATCAGGCAGAAGAGCACATACCGGCATTACGAGAGTACAGGCCACCACTCACATATCCTGAGATGAATGATGTAAGAGCATAACATACAATAAATGTTGTAATAATTGCTCCTCTCCTAAGAGCATAAGAAAAAAATAAGAAGCATTATAAGTGCAGTAGTGCCGATCATATTGTCAAAATATAGAACACACCTGGCTATTTTAACTGACTTGAATATCCATATAGTAGTTAGTATTCAAATAGAAGATCATGATCAACATAATTTGATTACAAAGAACACATAGTTGGAATTATTCAGATAAGGGGATGAAGATCATTTGGTTACTGAGTGTCAGAAAAATCCAACGGTTAAAAAACAGAAGAAATGCAGTGTCTACTCTCTAGAACCACAATTTTCAGATCTGGTTTGTACGATGAGTAGCACAGGTTGCAAACATACCCTATGTATAAATTTCCAATCATGGCAGATACAATGACAAGGAGAACAAGTGTTGCAAGCTGAGTACCGGTCCCAACAACCGCTGAAAGCAGAGCCAAGTTTTGTGGAGGTCGGAAGATATCACCATGGACAAGTTTCCAACCAGACTCTTCATGTACATCCTTTTCCTATATAAGAAGTCAACCAACCAAACACCAGAAATTAGTAATTTTGTAGTAAGGATATGCCATTGGACTAGAGGGGAAGCCAGAAATTTTACAAAGGGTGTTCAAGGTTTAATGTATATTTATAAAAAGTAATTTTTAACCTATACATATAATACAATTTTCTATAAAACTAGTATAATTGTCTGATGAAGAGTGTTCAACCGAACACCCTTCACTGTATGTGGCTACGCCATTGCATTGGACATAGGTTCATGCAAATAAGAAAAAAGCTATACCAAAGTCTCCATGTCATCATTTTCACGAGCATATTTTGCGTAATCATTGCGAAGAGTGCGCATCAAAATCATAGACACCAACCCAGTGAGGAAAATAACCATCATGATGGAATTGTAAACAGAGAACCAATGAATCTGCAAAGAAACAAGACGTTTTAGGAGCTGAGAAGACGAACAGCTATGTGGAGTTAATGGGGACTAACTGCCTAAGATTTTTATCTGCTTTCTCCTTAGTGTTTTGCTTCAATGAGAACCTGAAGGATTACTAAGTTTTGGAAAAAACTCATTTGCCACGTTGAAAGCCAAAAGTAGGTAGGTGTGTGACATTTATATGCAGAAATACTTTTGTTACCGAAGGTATCTCTCTTAACAACAACTGCTACTACTACTACTACGCCTCAGTCTCTCCAAACATGTTTAAAAAAAACTAATACAAGGGAATATGGATTTCTCCTCTAGATACATTTTCAGTTCACAAAATAGCTACTTCTTGTGGTCCAGACCTCCATTGGTTCCATAAGTTGATAGGCATTAAAACTGCAGTAACTGCTGCCACAGTTATTTTGTTGCTTTAATCTAATTCTTCCATGAAAAAACCATTATGCAAGTCAGCAAGTGCATGGTACTGATACTTATGGTACCACAAGCTAGCATATTATCAATAAATAATGCCATTAAAATAGTCAATGTTGTTAAAGCATAATAATATTTATAGATTTCTGATCAATACAGCTTCACTTAAGTACCTAAACAAAATATGCTAGTAGATTGACATGTACCTGGTTCTCAAAAAAGGTGAAATTAAGGTAAACATCAAAACGTCGTGCATAAGTAACGTTTGTCGGGACCCATTTAACAGAATATGTCATGTCCAAGACCCTTCCTTCCTCCAACGGCTTTGGGCTCTCTTGATACAGTTGGACAAAAATGATCTAAAGGACTTAGATAAGAGTTAGATTATCAACACAAAGTTGCAGATCATTGACATGCCAAGGCATTATGAACTAAAAACAAAGTGCCTACCTGGTCTCCATTGTACTTAATAAGAAGATTCTTGTGTGTATAGATTACATGCTTGATATCTTGATTTCTGTCAGGATGCACCTCGCCCACGAAACCTGATACCAAGTGAGTGTTTATTTATGTTATAACTGTCCAGGGTAATCAGAAACACTAGAGATAAACTAGCTAAACATACCCCATAATGGCAAATCATCTGAAGCCAGGAAGTGACGTACGTTACAAAGAGAGAGAAGTTTAGAATTAGTACACTTCAGGCATGCATATAACTTTTGAAAAGAAGTCACAGTATCATGGAGAAATGTCAGTACCCATAAAAAATTCAAACCAATACGAATTGTCAGTAGCATATATAAACTGTGCCACTTTTGATGCATCCAATTTAAGTTCACAAATTGAGCTTTTCTCCACATCTCCTGTTGAACAAAAAATGGCTAATTGTAAAAGGAAGTGTTTCAAAGTAAAAAGCTCCATCGTAAAATTTGAAGAACAGACTTTTAAACTTTATGTCAATTCGGCTATCAATAAGATCATTTCCTCCAAGAACCTCCCCGAGGCTACCCCGCTTGTGATCGCCATCAGCAGGACGACAAAATGGAAGGCTATAATAACTGTAGGTCTCTTGTGGATTATTATATGGTGCAGCCTTGTTTACCCATAGAGTGACAGGATCATCTTTTTGATACTGCTGCAAACAGCACATCCATTAGATAATTCATAAGCCAGATTCTTACAATTGTTAAATGCACAATTAATCCTGGTGTTTAGACTAAATTAAGACTGAGTCATTAAGCTCTAGATCATCTTTGAGCAAAAATATATTTTCTAGTGTAAATCTACCAGACATAAATTCAAATATTCAAATTGGTTCAGTGTCACTATTAAAGTGTGTTAAGTATAACATAATATATCAAACATTTCCAAAGTTTCATCCTATAAATAGATGTAATACAACTATATCTCAGCGACATTTAATATCTTCTTTTTGTTAAAATAAGGGGAAGAGAAAGATGAGAGAGATAAAAAGTTTCAAACAGAAGTATCTACCTTCTATAGATATATAAAAAGGTTACCATATAATCAATCAACTATGCCACAATCTAAGACTAGTTACTAGTTACTTACTGATTGACTATGTAAATCCTCTATATCCATTCTACTCCGTTTGGACTAATTTTAGTCAAATGATCAATAAATTATCTTTATTGCATTAGCTTTTCAAAATTTATCTTTTTAAAGTGAACCCACAAAGGAAAATCCATAAAATTTAAAAAGCTAATTAATGCAATTCCAATTGTTCATTCTACTTCAAAGAGTTTCAAGATTGTACCTTGGCAAGAGTCAGGCATGTGAGGAAACAAGAGCAAATGGTGAAAATGAGGAGGGATCGGACATTGGAGAGCATTGCACAGAGCTGATGAACAGTGTCTTAATTGACAAGAATGAGAGACCTCGTGAGTTAGTTAAGTAGGAAAGAATATTGTGTTGTGTTTTCTTTAGTGTCCAAGTTCAGACACAGAAGGAAGTGTCTGGTTGCTTCGAAGGAAGTATACTCTATTCTTAGTCAATGGATCTGAGTTTTTCTGACGACGACTTTGACTTTTGAGTGCTCAACGACTTCATAGGAAGTCGCTAATCTGAAAAAAGAAACAAATTTGTGACTGTTTTTTGCCAATAATCTTTCTTTTTTGGGTTCAAAAGATGACTAATTATATTAGACTATTAAAGTTAAGTGATGGGATTTACATAAATATACACGAAACCCTTTTTTTCTCCAAGCACTTAGGCCTCATTTGTTTTTTCTAAGATTAAGACGTCTGAATCTGAATACATATCTGAATATCAAGATGTGTATTAAGATTAAGACGTGTGAATCTGAATACACATCTGAATATATTAAGATGTGTATTAAGATCTAAATACTAAATAATTAAGACTGTTTGATTTTTAACATCTGAATATATATAATTTATCTCTATTTGAACATTAATAAACATAAAATTCAAATGAAATACTAACTAATCTAATATTTTATCAATAAAATTTATGGTTTTTAAACATATGATAGTTGTTGGTGGTGATGGTTAACGGGTGAATACCGATTAGCAACGGTGGATGGGGGTAGTATTGGTTGATGATGGTGGTTCATGCTAGTAACTAGTAGCTATTGGTAGTGGTGGCGATTATGTTTCAGGATGGTGGTGGTGGTGGTGGCATATAATAGTTAATAATGGCGGGTGGTGGTAGTAGTTGTGACCGAAGAAGATGGTAGGTGGGTGGTAGTAGGTTATAATGATGGTGGCGTGATGGTGGTGGAGGTGGTGGTGGTGGTGAGGTTGGTTGAGTATGGTGGTGGTGGTAGTTGATAATGGTAGGAGGTGGCGTCAGTTAATAATAAATATATGATAGCAACTTAATGAAATTAAGTCTGTGTTATAGATCTTAATCATACAGACCTATTCAGACCCATTAAGTGGTTGTGAAGTAAAAAAACAAACACACTTAATGATTAAGATCCGAATGATTAAGATTCAGACTTTAAAAACAAACGCACTTAATATCTGAGATCTGAATAATTAAGATTCAGACCTCCATTAAGTGCAAACAAATGAGGCCTTAGGCGTCCATCGAAGCTTTTATTCGTCAAAACTTCTTTGGTTAAGCATTGTTCAACTTATTTCCTTCAATTTCCTTCCTTAATTACTGAAATCTTAGCCCTAAATCATGAAGTTCAAGTAGAAATTATGGATTTTGGGTAGAGTTAGAGTTTTGAGAATTTTGGATAATTCAACCCCAAATTGGAATCGAATCTTAAAACTGTCACGCCCCAAATCGAGGAACATGACCGGCGCCTGACCAGGTTGCCCCAGTCAAGCGGACCTGGGTGCCTTTCATTCCCACGCGTTACCCCTGTGATGACTGTTTCTCATTAACCAAATATATTACTAATCATAATTGATTTCACATTAAACAAATAAAACGATACGAGTGATTCATTAACAAGACTTCAATTTTTTTACAACGCCCGACATAACACCATATATATATACATAAGACCGGAGTCCCACAGTTTACATGTCTACAGAGCCTCTAGGATACAAAAGGGAGATACAATACTTGCCGGTAACAAGGCTCCGGCTATACCTTACAAAACCAAAATGAAATCCAAACCGAGTGGCATGAACCACACAAGGCCCCGAGGAAGAAAGGGGCTCACCAAAACGGGCAGTGGAAGGAGAAGGATACTACTGCCGATGAGCTGAAGTGCCTGCTACTGATCCACCTACAATCATAACACGAATGTAGCGCCCCCGGCAAAAGGGACGTCAGTACACTTGAATTGTACTGGTATGTATGGACAAACTTTGTCCCAAGTAAACTCAAGCCATTAAATTACATTAAAACTAATCAAGCCAACCAACCATGTTTTTCACCTTTTACTCATTTCAGATAAGTCTCAACACAAGCACATTCAAGGTCAACAAATGGAACAACAACCAATCAACAACATAAATTGCAAGTAGTCAAACATAGGAGCAATCAGTGCTCCCCAGGTTGCAAACTCTCCTGTTGTCTCCTTTCACAATTTCACATTATTGATTTTTGTATAAATTTTCAATAGCGATTTCGATCGCTTTCCATCCTTATTGCCCCTGACCACCCTTATTACCTCGGCCACCCTTATCACCCCAACCCACACCTTATTTCCCACGTTGCGGCGCGCAACACGACCCCGCCTTACAGTTGAAAACACAACAATTTCAAACAGCAGATAAGGTACTACACACAATTTCAACAAGTTCAAATAAACAACTTACACATTGGTTCATGTTCTCAATTTCTTCTCAATGCCAATATCAACACCAAGTTACAAGTATTCTAAAATCGAAAATGCCCACATAATCATGTTCAACAATTTACCACCATTAAGGTGTTTCAAATTCCTTCCACAATAAGTCAAATATGCCATCACAATGGTTGTTCCCAATTCTTTACCAATCTCGATTACCTTTTTATCTTTCCATTCATATTTCATACCACACCACACGTAGTTCAACATAAATCAAATGCTCAACAGGGAAATCAAAGAATTACGTAAAATTTCTCAATTTGTCACATGCCAAAACAATTCGCACACATTTGGGCGATTTTACAAGAATCAAAATTAGCCATACATACCTGGTGATGAGTTTTCTTCAGTTAACTTCCTACTTTATGCTTACCCACGCTATCTTACTCTTGCCAACCTTGTTCTTGAAGACTCTTACTTCTACTCACTTCTTTTTACTAAAAATCAAGTTCAATGATCATGCATGAGTGTGAAAATTCTATTTTTAAAAGCTATTATATGCAAACCTCTCTTTACCCAATTAAAACTGAAAATCAAAGAAAATAGTTAGGGTTTTTACCTTGAAAATATTGGGGAAGTTGAATCCCTGCCCTAGAATCCCTTGGAATTAAGATGGTTGGAACAATCTTTGAAGATGAAAGATTTCTCTCTCTAAAAACCCTCTCTTCTCTCTCCAATTTTGGTAAGATGATATGATAAAATGAAGAAGAAGTGTGTTATATTAAAGAAGAGATCGGGTCAAAATGTTACAAAAATGTGGGCCGGGGTCAATTATGCGGTGCACTATGCGACCGCAGAATCAACATGCGGTCCGCATAGTGACCGCAGAATTGCCCCAAATTTTACAAGGTTCTGTTAAGGAATGCGGCCAGAATGCGGTCCGCATGTTTGATCCGCGGTCGCAAAATGCACCGCAGATTTGACATGCGATCGCATATCGACCGCACATTTGACACGATTTTTGGGAAACTCTCTGGAACGTTTTGCGGCAAGAATGCGGTCCGCATGTCAGGTTTGCGGTCGCATTCTTGACCGCATATTTGACATTTTTTGGAAAAATTAATTCTCTACATTTTTGAAACTTAAATCACTACCAAGGGTCCGAACCGCGGCTCGCAAGCTCGCCGCGAAGAATTCTACGCATTCCTAACACATTATTCGGACCATGACACCACGGCTACTAGGTTTTATGCACAAAAATTTTACGGGGCCTTACATCCTCCCCCCCCTTAAGATCATTCGTCCTCGAATGAGGATTTTGAAATAAATGAGTTGGTTTTGAAAGACATGATATGCAACCATCAAAATTTTGACTAACTCTTATATTTTAGAAAAATTTCGCCGGAGTTTCCTTTGTATTATGGACATATCCACCTGTCAGAGGGCCCCCGAAACACATTACCAAACAATAATATACAACTTCAACACTTTTCACAACTGGTATACACTTTCTTACCTCAACGAATGCACATATTCTATCACATTGTTACAATTTCACATAAACTAGTCACTTCAATGAATTCTTACCTTATTAAACCAATTTAACACCATGTACACTCAACAAACCATTACCAATCTACACTTACTATTAGTCGCTTATTTAACACGTAAATCTTTATAAGGCTTTCATTTATCAAGAAAGGCTCAAATGACCCAAATGTGACAACACATTAAATTCATTACAAAATGAAGGAGACTTTACTAACACTAAGAGGGAAACAACTTAGGCAAGATGACAGTTACTAGGAGTAGAAGGGTCACCTAATTTCTTCTAGGCTTGATCAAACAAATGGGGGTACTTTTCTTTCATCTCTTTTTCTGCTTCCCGTGTGGCCTCCTCAACTTGTTGACTTCGCCACAATACTTTAACAGAGGCAACTTCCTTATTTCTCAACTTACGGACTTGCCTATCGAGAATGGCAACTGGAACTTCTTCATATGACAAATCTTCATTAACCTCTATAGCCTCGACTGGCATGATGGTGGATGGATCTCCAATCACTTTCTTCAACATGGACACATGGAATACCGGGTGCACTGATGACATCTCAGGAGGCAACTCTAGCCTATAAGCAACTTGACCAATCCTTTGAACGATCCGATATGGCCCGACATACCTAGGACTCAATTTCCCTTTCTTTCCGAACCGCATGACTCCCTTCATAGGAGATACCCTCAAGAACACCCAATCATCGACTTGAAACTCCAAATCCTTTCGACGAACGTCTGCATAGGACTTTTGACGACTTTGTGCTGTTTTCATTCTCTCCTGAATAACCTTGACCTTTTCCATAGCTTCGTACACCATATCCGGCCCTAGCAATTCCGCTTCACCTACCTCAAACCACCCGATTGGCGATCTACATCTTCTCCCGTACAATGCCTCAAACGGGGCCATTTGAATGCTAGCATGATAGCTGTTATTGTAAGCAAATTCTATCAGTGGCAAGTGTTCATCCCAATTACCTTTAAAATCTAAGACACAAGCCCGCAACATATCTTCGAGCGTCTGAATGGTCCGCTCGGCCTGACCATCGGTCTGTGGATGGAAAGCTGTGCTGAGATTCACCTGAGTTCCCAAACCTTGCTGAAACTTCTTCCAAAAGTTAGCTGTGAACTGAGCCCCGCGATCTGAGATGATAGAAAGTGGAGTGCCATGAAGCCTTACTATCTCCTTGATGTACAATCTTGCATATTGCTCCGCGGTATCAGTGGACTTGACAGGCAGGAAGTGAGCTGATTTGGTGAGTCGATCTACTATCACCCATATTGAGTCAAACTTACGCTGAGTGCGAGGTAACCCCACCACGAAATCCGTATTGATCATCTCCCATTTCCACCTTGGTATTTCTATAAGCTGAGTTAATCCACCGGGCCGTTGATGCTCGGCCTTCACTTGTTGACAATTCGGACATTTAGCTACAAAGCTTGCTACATCCCTTTTCATACCGTTCCACCAATAAATCTCCTTGAGATCGTGATACATTTTCGTTGAACCAGGGTGCACAGAATACCTGGAAGTATGAGCCTCTGCCATCACTCTTTCCCGAAGCTCGTCCACATCCAGAACACATAGCCTATCTTGACACCGCAATACACCATCTTCGCTGCCGAGTACAAATACTGAGGTCTGGTTATTCATGACTGCTTCCTTCATCCGAACCAATGCTGGATCCATGAACTGTTTTTCCTTGATTTTCGCGACCAATGATGATTCTGCTCCATTATGCACCAAGATATCCCCCTTGTCTGACGCCGAAATACGAACCCCCAAGCTGGCTAATTGGTAGACCTCTCGAGCCAGGGGTCTCCGATCCACACCCAAATGAGCCAAACTACCCATGGATTTCCGACTAAGAGCGTCAGCTACCACATTTGCCTTCCCTGGATGGTACAATATGTCCATATCATAGTCCTTGAGTAGTTCTAACCACCGGTTTATGCACCAAAAATTCCTAACACATTATTCGGACCATGACACCACAGCTACTAGGTTTTATGCACCAAAAATTTTTCGGGGCCTTACAAAAACAAATTGGCGAAATATATAAACGGCCCCTTCAAGTTGTCCTCAACGATCAGCTAGACACCTCAACTGACCCTTTTATCATTTAAACACTTCAAGTGACTATTAACTGTATCAAATAAACACCCGAGTGCAGCAGACCAGATACGTGAGTTACACTTGCTAGTGACATGTCAAATAAACCAATCAAACAATGACACGTGTAATTTGTAATTAAAAAAATTAATATTTATTATTAACAAAGAAATATATTAAAGAAAAGAAAGAAAAAATCCCTTTTCTAAATTGTAAGCACCAGCACCTTTCCCAACGCCCAAACCTATTCTTCTTCTTCTTCTTCTTTCTACCGCCCCCATCTCCCTCCCACCTCCTATCTCTCTCTCATCCCTAATTTAGTAGAGCCAATGTCATTTTAGGATAGAAAATATTCCAATAATTAAGGATTTATATATGTAATAGAGCAATAACCACAAAGAAATTTGTACCTCTCTCTTTCTCCTTTTAATTAGCTACTTAAACTAGCAAAATTTGTATCTACTCTACTACTGAAAAGAGTAAGTGAATAGTTTGACATCTAACGCCTAACAGTAACGGGAAATGGGCTAAACGAAAATGTCAAATTCTATTAAGAATTGTTGAAAATCTGAAGTTCGAACCATTACAATCAAGTGAGGACTAAGAAGAGGGTGATCAATTGTGAGGAATCTTCTTGTTCTGTGCTCACACTTTAGCATAAAACAAACAAGAAAAGGTGAAAACTGGAACAAAATATCACGTGCAAAAAGGTTTCCATGCTAGAGGCGAAAATGTGGCGGTTTCAGGTGGTGGGGATAATGATGTTGGGATGAGGAAGGTTCATATGAAATTTGGGTGAAAAAGCACTGGTTTGATTGCTCAAAGGTATGGGCAAAAATGATAATGTGGTGTGGGACCCAGGTATAAAATTTAACTTAATTCTAAAAATAAGAAAAAACAAGTCTGGTAAAGGCTTCACGCGCTCAACTGTAACTAAAATGCACGTATCTTGCCATGTCATTATGAGGTATTTATTTGATACAGTTAATAGCCACTTGAAGTGTTTAAATGATAAAAAGGATGGTTGAGGTGTCTCACTGACCGTTGAGGACAACTTGAGGGGGCCGTTTATGTATTTCGCCAAACAAATTATATCTTTGGACTTGTGGGGTTATGGGTGATTGAGTTTTGGTCCGAACCTCGTTTGACCATGTGGGCCCGGTATCTAACTTCGGGATTTTTGGAATAATGCTAGGAAATTCATATCTAGACCATGAGAGGTTACCATTGAGTCTTTATTGATATTATTAAATTGATTATGCCTAGATATCACTGTATTGAAGGTGAAATCGCGAGGTAAGCAATAGTTGAGGATTAGGCGAATTTCAAGGCTTTGAGGTAAGTGTTTGGTCTAACCCTAGCTTGAGGGAATATGAGTTGAGTCTTGTTGCTAATTGCTATGTCATCGAGTACAATGTATAGTCATGATGACGAGTATCTACACATTGATGTCTAGCATGACTGTAAGGACTTATAATGTCATTATCATGACTTGGCTGTGAACTCCGTGTTTATTGGAGGGTTTCTTAATGTTGTGAATAACATGTGAACGATAAAATAATTATTTGATTCTTGGGAGCATTGGCTCGAATTATGATACGAATATGAAAGGTATATGAGATTGACTTGATTTTTTGGAGCGTCGACTCAAAATAGAAAAGCGAATTATGAAATAAGGAGAAGTAAGAAAGCATTGTCAGTTATTCCCTTGCCGGGACGTTTGGTTGAAATTGTTGAATTTTTCTCCCTTGCCGGGATGTTTGTCAAATATTTGTTTCTTGTCATGTCCCTTAATTGTGACTTTTGTTTGGAAAATTACTCTGTTAAATAATATTGAGTCCACCAAGGGAAGGCCTTCGAATCTACGGAGTCCGCCCGTCGAGCCCACCAAAGGGAAGGCCTCGAGGGATGGAGGGACTAACTGTATAGGTCAAAATCTGATCACAGTGGTTGACCAAGCTGGAACCTCGCCTAGGTGGCGAAATAGTAAGAAGCACCACGACTAACCTCAGTCCAATCATCAATAGTGTATGTCAAGTAAAAATGGTACTTGAATAACGAAAAATGGACCGTCGCGTGAGAGCACGTTGGTAAAAAAAATATAGTAAAATTCTAAGAACTATATATAAAAGGGGAATTCTGGAAAAATGGGGGCGGGACTTTTCCTCACAACTCTTTCTCTTACAATTTCCTTTATGAAATATAAACTCATTTTTCTTTCTTTTTATCAAAGATAAGAGCGTAACATCAAAAAATCTAGAATGTTCCAACGTTTCATTTATTATTTTGCTATATATTTTTTGATTTGAAGTTGACTATACTTGACTAAGATTTTCCTCTTCACATGGATAATTAATTTAAGCCAAATTTAATACTTTTTGGTCAAACAAGTTTTTAACGTTACTATCGACTATTAATATTTTTTACTCTTCAGACTCCATATATTTTCCTTTTTTTTTTGGGTCCGGAAATATTTTTCTTTTCGTGATACCAAGTTACCAATTAACACCACGATTCTTTTACAGAAACCGCCAAAAAGTAAAACATCATATGGACTGCCCAATCATATTTCTCATGGAACCACACAACAACTTGAACTCAATCATTGTTGTCGAAGAAACTTGGGTTGGTCATCTCCATGGCCACCGGAGGAGTCAACATCTCCGACGCCGAAATCCCCTTTCTCGGCGACGTCGTTGAAGGATCCGTTGACTTTAAGGGTCGTCCTGTGACCCGATCTAAATCCGGTGGCTGGAGATCCGCTTCCTTCATCATAGGTAATTCTAAATAACCATATGCAATTGCCACTGATTTTAAAATATATATGCAATTTTACCATCTGGGTTGACTTAAATTTTGGATTTTCTCCGGTAATAATCATTGATGTTCAAATCTTTATACAATTTTTGCTGTTGGGTTATTTTAAAAAAGCATATAAGAATGCATATAATCACCCTCAACTAATTGGGGATTGAGGCGTTGTTATTGTTGCTTCTATCAAATTTATCTCCAATTTTTCCACTGGGCTGTCTTAAAACTGATTTTTTCACCAATTGTAGCTGATTTTCAAATCATTCTCCAATTTTGGTAGCTGGATTGTCTTAGAAGTTGATCTTATTTCAAATTCACTGACTTCCAAAATCTATCACAATTTTAGCAGCTGGGTTTGAAACTTGATTATTTTCCGTGGAGGTTGCAGAGAGATTTGCCTATTATGGGATAAGTTCGAACCTAATAAGCTACCTAACGGGCCCACTAGGCCAATCGGTTGCAACAGCAGCGGTGAATGTAAATGCTTGGAGCGGAACAGCATCGCTTCTTCCGCTTTTGGGTGCATTTATTGCTGATTCATACCTGGGTCGGTATCGGACCATTATCATCTCCTCTCTGCTCTACATCCTGGTTAGTA